>ML103834.1:61336-77593 GCA_003697995.1 Taxidea taxus jeffersonii | reverse complement strand
GCAGGGAGCCTGCTTCCTCCTCTCTCTCTCTCTGCCTGCCTCTCTGCCTACTTGTGATCTCTGTCTGTCAAATAAATAAATGAAATCTTTAAAAAAAAAAAAAACTTTCAACCAAAAATGGGGTTAGAGGGAACATACCTCAACATTACAAAGGCCACATATGAAAAACCAACAGCTAATATGTATACATATACATATATATACACATAATACGTGTAATATATAATATATATACATATATACAAACATCTGTGTATATACATATATATGTGTATGTATATATACACACACACATACATATATATATATATATCCTCAATGGTAAAAAACTGAGTTTCCCTCTAAGATCAGGAACAAGACAGGATATCCAGTCTCACCTCTTTTATTCAACACAGTACTGGAACTCCTAGCAACAGCAATAAAACAGGAAAAAGAAATAAAGGAACATCCATACTGTTAAAGAAGAAGTTTAAAAGTCACTATTACTACAATCATGAAGACAAGAAACATGTATTGGCAAGGATGTAAACTAAAAAAGAACCATCTTACACTGTTGGTGGGAATGCAAACTGGTAAAAAAAAATCCACTCTATATCTCTATTTCTTTATTATAATGTTTTTAAAGTCAACTTTTCTTAAGCTTGTTCAACATTGGTCTCTTAATTGTTCTTTTCAAAGAACAAGTTTCAGGTCTTATTGATCGAGTCTACAATCCTTACATCTGGCAGTCTATGTTCTATTTTATTAATTTCTGCTTTTATCTTCATTAACTTCCTCCTTTTATATTTTGTTTACTATTTTATTCCTTTTCCAACTGAATGAGTTGAATACTTGATTAATTCAGTTTTCATCTTTCTTGTTTCCCAATAAATGAATTTAAGGTCATTATTTTCTTCTCTTAGCAATCACTTGACCAAATCACAGAGTTTTTAAATTTATAGTGCTCTCATCATGCTTCATTTTGAAATAGTTTATTTGAATTTTTATTTTCTCTTTAACCCAAGAATTATTTATTGTGTGTTTTAAATTTAAATGGATTGGTATTTTTATTTCTCTTTGTTCCTAATTCCTAATTTTATTGCACTGTTGCCAGACTTCATGCTTAGTATGACTTTTGTTTTGAAGAATTTATTTAACATTGCTTTGTGGCCCAGCATAATAATTAAGAATGCAGACTGGAGCTCAGAATCATGCTTGGTACATAATAAGTGCCATGAAGTCAAGGTCAGTTTTTATGCATTTTGCATACACATTTGAATGGTGTACTTGATTTATGTATGTATATTTATTTATAATGATTATGTTAAATTCTAAATCCTTATTTATATTTGTGAACTTGATCTTTTGAACACTCAGAGGACCATGCTATTATCTTCCAGTCTTCTAGTCATTGAAATCCAACATTTCTCCTTGCATTTCTAATTTTTTTCTGTATATATTGAATGCTATATTATTTTCTGTTATATTATTTCACCCCGTATTTGGTGGACTGCATTATTTAATATTCTACAGTTTACATAATTACATATACCATCATTTTATTTCTTTTTATTCTATTTATTTTCAAAATGTTATTTTAATTTTTTCTTTCATCTTTTTTTTTTTATTTGACAGGCAGAGATCACAAGTAGTAGGCAGAGAGGCAGGCAGAGAGAGAGGAGGAAGCAGGCTCCCCGCTGAGCAGAGAGCCTGATGCGGGGCTCGATCCCAGGACTCTGGGATCATGACCTGAGCTGAAAGCAGAGGCTTTAACCCACTGAGCCACCCAGGCGCCCTTTTCTTTCATCTTTAAGCAAGCTTTTTCTTGAAACAGAATGCAGGTTTTTTGGTAGCTCTTCCAAATTGTATACACATATGTGTACGTATTTATGCATGTATATGTGTATTCTTTTATTACCCAAACTAAATATGTATAAAAAGTTGAATTTTATCCATTTACAATTACTGTAATCGTTGATAAGTTAAATCCCTTATTTTTTAAACTTTTCATGCCTTCTTGCTAGCTCTCTTTTATTGTTTTAATATCACATTTTCATCTAATTCAAGAAAATGTGTTGAATTCATATTCATTCCTTTAGTGGCTTGGATATTTTATATGCTGTCAACATTTGTTAGGTCTCTCTGCTGATCCTTTCTAATGAAATCTTGCTTCCATTTAAGTATTCATTCTCTTTTGGATATCCATGTATATTAGGGCAGGTAGGTACCACAGGGAAGGACTTATTATATGTCAAAGTCAGTTATGGAAATCTTTTAACTACCATTAGTTTAATCATGGTCATGGAATATAATTTCTATCTAATAATACTAAATCTACTTGTGAGTTATTAGAAAATATTTTCTGGTTTGATTAAAAATAAAAAACACACAGAAGGAGACACAGATTCTCTTCTTCTACTGCATGTTGTCCAAAACAGAAATGATAATTCAGAAAAGCGGATGTTATTTTCTAACCTGAAGTCCACCTGTGAGGATGGCAGAATGGAAAACAGGAAGAAGAGAGACTGCCCCTATTGTTAGGTTATTTTGAGTTATAATTCCTATTATTGCAGCTGAATCATCCTAGCTCTTGCAATATTTCAAGTTGTATTTTTTTCTAGCAGTATCTACATTGATAATCTAATCAGTCTCTATATCCCCTGAACTAAACAAGACAATAAAATTTCCCTTCCCATAAACTTTGTCTCATATCCCAACTTTATCCAATCATATGTAAATTTAGTTATGTATTATTTAAAATCATTATTCTACTACTTTCAATTCTTAGTAATTATGTCTTTTAGTCTTATTATTTATACTAGAAATAAATTTTTTTAAGATTTTATTTATTTATTTGACAGACAGAGATCACAAGTAGGCAGAGAGGCAGGCAGAGAGAGGAGGAAGCAGGCTCCCTGCTGAGCAAAGAGCCCGATGTGGGGCTCGATCCTAGGACCCTGAGATCATGACCTGAGCCAAAGCAGAGGCATTAACCCACTGAGCCACCCGGGGCCCCTATACTAGAAATAAATTTTATGTTTCTTTTAATTCTCCCTATTTTCTTTCATGGTTTTATTTTTGTTTAAGTTATGAAGATCATTGAATAATTCCTTCAGATCAGTACTGATGTCTACCTTGATCAGGTATGCAACTCTATTTTATAAACATCTTCCCTCATAGTTCTAAAAATATTCTTTTTAGTATCCTACACAAAGAAAAATATGTTAATAGTTTTTCTCTTAGTATGTATAAATTGCCTTTTTCTCTCTGAAAAATTTTGAATGCTTTTCCCTTTATCATTAAGTAAATTTGCTTAGAATACTGATTGATGTGGCTTTTGTTTTGTTTTTCAGCTTTTGTTGTTAGTTTAACTTTTATTTTAATCCTGTGTACTTTACTAACAGATGTCTTTCTTCAGCTCAAAAGTTTTCTTCCACTGTTTCCTTGATCGTTCCTTTCTTTCTATTCCCTTTGGGTTTCTACTATTACAAAGCTGTTGGACCACTGGCCTTACTCCTGCTCTCTCCTCATTTTCCACATATTTGTATTTTTGCACTCCATTCTATCTCACTGTCCATATCTTAGCTCAATGTTGCACACTTCTCAGTCTTTAACCATATACATTATGATATGCAGCCCCAAAATAGGATATTCGGCAACCATATTTCAAATTTATAAGAACTTTGTTTCTTTTTTCCTTGCAGACTTCTTGTAATGGATGCAATAGCCTATTAAACTCCTAGCTATTATTAATTATAATCATTTCAAAGTTTAATGTTATTCTTTCTATCAACTCTGATCCCTGAGAGTTCATTCTATTAAGTTATATGTGCTTCTCATATGAAGCACTTTTCTTCAAGCATTTAATGTCTTTTTGATGTTTGTTCATTATTTGTACATGTAAATTCAAATTCATATCAACAGCTGTAGTTTCTTTATTCAGCCCAAATGGGAGTTTCTGATTCTCTGAAAATAAATGCAGGGTGTGATTACCAGTGTCCACATCCAGAAAGAAAGGGGGAAGTTTGTTGTAGATGGATTTATTTTTTGGTTTGTAGAAATATACCCTTGAGAAATTTTTTCACAGATTTAACTCCTGGTACTTGTTGGTGAGTCAGACATTGCCTCACTTCCATGGATCAATTTAAGAGTATCTCTTATCAGAAATTCCACTTCAGAAACACATATTTTAAGATACTGCAATTTTGAAACACTTGAATATTCAACCCATAGATTGGAAAGTACAAAATCTATATGTAATAAAAAATATGTATGGAGCAAGTTTAATAGGTAAACAAAACCAAACTTTTTTTTTTTTTTTAGGATGTTGAGGTGATTCTTGGGTGATTCTTGGGTCTACAATACTTCTATATTACTTCATATTTTACAGTGGTGAGTTCTGAAGCTCTGTGGGCATCTTCTTGTGTTTCCAATGCTGCACTGAATTTTCATCTTTGTGTTGTTCATGGGATTTAGGAAAAGGGAGTCACACCAGCATATTCAATCACCTATTTTGAACAGAACTCGACTAAGTTAGCATTAATCTAAACAAAGGATTCAGTAAATAGTAGACAATGTTAACAACAGAACATAGGTGTACCTTGCTATATTTTAAAATTTCAAGCATAAAGTAAAAAAAATAAATAAATAATTACAGAAAGAATAAAAAAGTCACCTATGAAGTTACCAAAACCAAACTGATCTCAGACTTTTCTACCACATAAATTTCCAGAAAAATAAAAAGAACAAACACTTCAAAACAAAACAAAACAACAGCATGATGGCTATAGATCCTAGAATACAATTTTGTGAAACATGTCTAATTTAACAGAGAGGCATTATTATACGCCCAAGGTCTTAAAATAAATAAACTGGTCCACACCATTTATGAATAAGTTATTTGGAAAAATGTCTTTCAAAAGTGATGTATTAAAATGATTAACTCACAAATTAGGAAACTGTACTGTGAACTGCTTTTTGGTGATCATTAAACCCATAACATAGATAAGAAAGTTTAAGAGGAGAGTGACAAAAATTATTGATGAAAGATAAAATTAGTAATAATAATTTAGACCTAAAGCTTCTATATCATCAAAATAAAACTCGGGGAAAAAGTCAGTAAATTAGATCAAAGATTAGGTAAACCATTCTAATAATGCATTAGGGTAGAAGTTATTAAATATTGGTTGATACTTTACACTGATAATCAAAGGTTTGAATGTTTATATGTGTGTTTTAAAGGAAAAAGTGTAGATTAAAAATGGAAATTCTAAATGATTACCAAAAAGTAAAGTAGTCAAGTTTTCCTAATATAGAGGTCACAGATTTGAGTAAACCATCAAAGATTTCATATTGGATCACATATCTAGGGGTCTGATAATTCTAACTGAGCTGCTACTATTGGGCTGAGCTCCTTCTGCAAGTCCATTGATATTCATCCAACCTCAGACATAAGGCACAAATACTCTTAATTGCTTTACTTTAACTTTTTTTATAACTTTTATTATAACATATTTTATGTTTAAGGCCCTAATTAGGTTTGATAGGATTCAGCACCCCTATATGGACTTCAACTAAACTTTAGAAAAATTTTTTTCAGCTTTATTGAACTATAACTGACATAAATCATATATATTTAAGCTGAACAATATAATTTGATATGCATATACATTGTGAAATGATTACTGCAATCAAGCTAATTAATATTTTTTACCTCATGAGTTACCTTCTGTGTGTGTGTGTGTGTGTGTGTGTGTGTGTGTGGTGGGAACATTTAAAAGCTACTCTTAGAAAATTTAAAGTATACAGTTCAGTATTATTAACTATAGCCACCTTTCTATATATTAGATTTCCCAAAACCTATTTATTCATATCTGAAAGTTTGTGCTAAAGACTAACCTCTCATCGTTTCTAACAGTCTGCAAGTCCTGGTAACCTCCATTCTCTTTCAGCTTTTCTGAGTTCTAATTTTTATGGTTGAATAATATATTCCCTTATAGATAAATATATGGTTGGTAGATCACATTTTCTTTATCCATTCATCTGCTGATGAACATGTAGCTTGTTACCATATCTTGGTCACTGTGAATAATTCTGCAACAAAAGCAGGAGTGCAGATATCTCTTAGGTCCTGATTTCATTTCCTTTGGATATAGACCCAGAATTAGGACTACTAGAGCATATGGCAGATATATTTTAAATTCTCAACTAAACTTATTTTTGTCTGGTTTTCATTAACCAGAATTAGGTATAGTGTTAACATAGATTTTTATCAATAAAAATAAAACATAATCTCTATATGCATAAATCACATTATCTACATCACTTGAGTAACACTGGATTCATGGATTTTCACAGAATTTTTAAAACTCAAGTTATCCCAACTTGGCTGAGAGAAAAGATATTAAGCTGGCTCATTTTTACTTCTATGTATTTTTAAAGCATTTCTGCTTTCTCGTAATATTAAGATGTTACAAACCTGTTTGAACTCTCCTAATAAAAAGCAGAGTCAACTGTTTTCTCCAGAGCCACAAAACAGCATGAGAAACCGAACTATGGACACTAGATATGCATGTTAGAGTTTATATGCAAGGGCGAAGAGTGAGTAATACTGATAATCAAACACCTAAATAACAGTATTAAAAATAGGAAGTGAAATGATTATAATGAAACATGAGTGTTTCTAATTCCTATAGTTTTGTTTTTTCAGGAATTTTGTATAAATAGTGTTACACAATTGCATAAATTATATAAAATAAATTGTAATTTACCAGAAGTTATTTTATTTCAAGAGTGCTTTCCCTCATTGTTTAGATTGAAGACATTAGCTCTTTTCATACTCCTACCTGAAGAACTTGTTTTAACCTTTCTTTTTCCTTCCTTCCTTCCTTCCTTCCTTCCTTCCTTCCTTCCTTTTCTCTTCCTTTCTTTACTTTTTAAAGTTTTTATTTAAACTTGCTAACATACATGGCAATATTAGTTTCAGGTGTACAATTTAATGATTTAACACTTAATACAACACCTGATGCTCATCTCAAGTGTACTCCTTAATCCCCATCACTTGTTTCACCTATCCCTCTACCCATCTTCCTCTGGTAACCTTCAGTTTGTTCACTATAATCTGTTTCTTGTTGCCTCTCTCTTTTTTTCCATTATGATAATTTGTTTCTTAAATTCCACATATGAATGAAATAATGTGATATTTGTCTTTCTCTAGCTGACTTATTTTGCTAAGCATTATACTCTCTAGTTTCACCCATATCATTGTAAATGGCAAGATTTTGTTCATTTTTATGGCTGAGTAATATTCCATTATATATATATAATGGAATAATGGAATATATATGTATATCACATCTTCTTTACCCATTCCTTAGCCAATAGACTCTTGGGATGTTTCCATAATTTGGCTATTATAGATAATGCTGCTATAAACAGTGGCGTATGTGTCCCTTTGAATTACTATTTTTGTGTGCTTTGGGTAAATACTTAGTAATGCAATGCTGGGTCATAGGTTAGTCCTATTTTTAACTTTCTGAAAAACCTCCACACCATTTTCCAGAGTGGCTGGCTAAACCAGTTTGCATTCCCAAAAACAGTATAAGAGTATAAAAGCATTCCCCCTTCTCCACATCATCACCAACACTTGTTTCTTGTATTGTTGATTTTAGCTATTCTAACAGGTGTGAGGTGATATCTCACCATAGTTTTGATTTATATTTCCCTCATAATGAGTGATGTTGAGCATCTTTTCACATGTCTATTGGCCATCTATAAGTGTTCTTTGGAAAAATGTCTATTCATGTCTTCTGCCTATTTTTTTAATTTGATTATTTGGGTTTGGGGGTGTTGAGTTTTAGAAGTTCTTTATATATTTTGGATACTAATCCTTTATCTGATATACCATTTGCAAATATTTTCTCCCATCCCATAGGATGCCTTTTAGTTTTGTTGACTGTTTCCTTTGCTGTGCAGAAGATTTTCATTTTCTTGAGGTCTCAATAGTTTATTTTTGCTTTTGTTTCTCTTGTGTCAGGAGGCACATCTAGCAGGAAGTTGCTATGGGCAATGTCAAAGAGGTTACTGCCTGTTTCTCTTCTTGATTTTAATGGTTTCCTGTCTCACATTTAGATATTTCATCCATTTTGAATTTATTTTTGTGTGTGGTGGAAGAAAGCAATCCAGTTTCATTCTTCTGCATGTTGCTGCCCAGTTTTCCCAAATTATTTGTTGAAGAGACTTCCTTTTTCCCTTGGATATTCTTTCCTGCTTTGTCAAAAATTAATTAACCATAGTGTTGTGGGTTCATTTCTGGGTTTTCTATGTTGTTCTCTTGATCAATTAGTCTATCTTTTGTGCCAGTGCCATACTGTTTTGATCACTACAGCACTGTATAACTTGAAGTCTGGAATTATGATACTGCTAGCTGTGCTTTTCTTTTTAAAGTTCTTTGGCTGTTCAAGGTTTATGTGGTTTCATACAAATTCTGGGACTGTTTTCTCTAGCTCTGTGAAAAATGTTTTTGGTATTTTGATAGGGATTGTCTAAATGTTTAAATCACTTTGGGTAGTACAGGTATTTTAATATCTGTTCTTCTAGTCCATGAGCATGGAATGTTTTTTCATTTCTCTATGTCCTTTCTTTCATCATTTTTTTATGGTTTTCAGAGTACAGATCTTTCACCTCTTTGGTTAGGTTTATTACTAGGTATCTTGTGGTTTTAAGTAGAATTCTTTGCATTACACTCCCAGACAGCTGGAAATGAGACAGAATCTCTTTTTGGAACATAAAACAGTAATAACTATTTGTCATCTTTCAAAGGTGATATATATTTGAATTGGTAATCCACAACTAGAAACCTAGCATAGGGAAATTAGAAAGATGTTAATTAATCATATACAAAGATATTTATTATAGCAATGTATAAAATCCTGTGCCACACAAAAAGGGTCAAAAATATAGGAATTTTTTTTATTATGCTATATCCATGCTTTAGAAAAATGATAGTGTTCTAAATTATTTATCTAATAATACTTAATGACACAAAAAAGCACTTATGATATGATTTTAAGTGATAAAGAAGATACCAAATTATATCTGAAATATGATTCATTTCTCATAGATTTAATTAAACAAAAAGGAAGAAAGGAAGAAACAGCAAAAGTGAAAGATAGGAGTAAAGCAGAAAGGGAGAGAAAAACTAAAAACCCTAAAAAATACATTAAAGCATTTCTTAAATTATATAAACTCTAGGTGATTCAATATGATTTTGAAACATCGTCTATGTATTTTTCTCCTATTTCTACAATCATCAGTTATCTTGTCTGATAAGCAGTGAAAGCAATGTTATTTTTTATATTAAGTCTATACTTTAGTTTCTAAATCAGAGTTATAACATTCTGTAGTAACTCAAAAGTTAATTTAAGACTATAACTATCATTGGCTTTTCATGAAAGCCAGCTTATCTATACTTCTAGAATGGTTTCTTTGTTTTTCTAGAAGTCTAAAGAAAAACTACAGAAACCAAGGAGGAAAGAAGATGCTTAGAAGATTAACGGGGACTTTTCCCCTTGTAAACTATTAACAACTACCCAAAATTTATTCAGCCTGAAAGAATGAGCTTTCTTCAAGGGCTCTTGAAATGAAAATCTTCTCAAGTCCTAATGGCTAGACAGCTGAAATAAAGCTACACTAAAATCACAAAAGACAACAGCTAACATTATTTCTCTACTTTGGAGGGACACTTACTACTTCATCCTGTGCCCCAAGTATTAATTCTTCTATTTATTGGCCATTTAGCCTCTTCTGTCTACTATAGGCTAAAACCTACTGTGGACTAGTTTGTCCAGGATACAAAGGCAAATAAGAAATAGTTCTTGGGTTACAGTAGGACAAGTTAAGTTTGTGATTCACTCAACCCTCACTACAAGTTTAGACTAATAAAGAAGAATGACATCTTACTACAGGAAGTACTAATTATTCTTAGACTATCATTAAAACTGGTATCTTTTTTGGGTGCCTGGGTGGCTCAGTTGGTTAAGCGACTGCCTTCAGCTCAGGTCATGATCCTGGAGTCCCGAGATCGAGTCCCACATCGGGCTCCCAGCTCCACGGGGAGTGGAGCTTCTCCCTCTGACCTTCTCCTCGCTCGTGCTCTCTCTCACTGTCTCTCTCTCAAAGAAATAAATAAAATATTTTTTAAAAAACTGGTATCTGTTTTGATAACATTTTATTACTAATAAAAAAATTATCATTTGTAGAAGAGTCTATATATATTCCTTTGAATAAATTATGTCTATAGTTGAAAATCCATATGTTGCAGCTATGAGACAAAGACCCTCCTTAATAAAAATTTTCCTAATTAAATTGAAAGCATAGGAATCAGTAGAAAAGAAACACCTTCATTCAAACCAGTTTTGCAAACACACACACACACACACACACACACACACACACACACCAGATAAATGGTGCGGCAGAGACTTCTGGTTGTCCTCCAGTATCTGCCCTCTTTTCATCAGTCACAGAATTCCCAGGCTTCGGTCATATGACCATGTTCTGGCCAACGGAATATATGGAGACGTGGTGAATACAACTTTCTGGAAGGGTCCTAAAGGGATGACGGCTTGTCTTCTCCTGCCTCTTCCCCTCCTTCTGCTGTTCAAAATGTAGACAGGCTGGCTAAACAGAGAGCAGCCACTTTGAATCGCAAGATGAAGTTGCATGTTCATAGTGGCAGAACATGAGATGCAGTGGGACTAAATAAACCCTTCTGGTGTCAACACATCAACCCTAGACTGCCTACATTGATGTGAAGACGCACACTTCTCTCTTTTAAAATCCATTGTTGTTTGGGTCTTCTTGCACTCATGAGCAAATCTCATCTTAACTAATACAAATGGCAAAAATCTAAGACTAAGTTCTTCATTCTACTGCCACTCAGGTATCATAACTGCTCCCTGCTCAGTGTTGAGAATAATTCTTAGCACAATCATATCCAAAGCCCAAGTTAACTATATTCTTTCTAATGCTATTCGGCTCTTAAATTTTCACAGGAACAGAAAATCTGCCAGGCATTCACAATATGGTCTTGGGTAAATCATGTTAACGTTACTGTCCTCAGTTTTCTCATTTATCGAATGAGCACAGTAACTCTTACTTTGATAATAATAACATCTACTTACAAATCTTAAAATGATTCTGTAGACAGGTATTGCAATTAGTAAACAGAATTTCAGAGAAGTTAAGTAGAATTCTCAGGATTACACTGCTTAGTAGCAGAAAAGGAATTCAAACTCATGTAAGTCTACTCTAAATACTAGCATTGTTCCGGTATACTTTATTATCCTCTACCTCTAACCTTGTGTATAGTCACTGAGATAACCTACCTAAAGCAGACTAACCTATCACACAGTAGATGCACATTAAATGTGAATTATACACACACACACACACACCCTGTTCTTACAGTTGATAAAATGAAAGCATTTTGTTTTCATTCTCCTTCATATATAATCTTACAATAGGACAGCTCTGTGAAAGAATCAATCTGGATGAATTCCATGTTTAAGTAAAAATATTATAGGATACAATTTTACCCTTGAAGAATCCCAGGCCCAGTAATTTTTCAACAGATTGAATGCATTAAGCTTTTGTATATACCTAGACCTATGCTGGAAGATATACAAAGTTAATCTGAGAGTAACAATTCCTGTCCTCTAAGAATTTACAACCTAAAATAAACCACAGAGATGCCAGCTCTAATACACAGATTCAAGCAAACATCAACACGTGAATAAAGAAGAACAGTACAACCTTTCCATCCTGTGTTGAACAGAACTGTTTTAACATACACACACAAAATAAAATACTGCTAAAACACAAATCAGAACCCTTCTGAGTGGGATGGATAAAGAGTTTGTCCAAATTAACTTCACACACCAGGGTTTCTCTAACAATGCTAAAAAGAAAAAGGGGGGGGGGATAAAATAAAAAAAAAAATAAATAAATAAATAAATAAAAGCTCTCACACGGGGGTGCAAAGGTATGTTTGCACAGACTAATTATTCAGCAGAATGGCCCTGGTAAAGTACAGGTTTTTTTTCAGACAGGAAAAATATGAAGTTTCAAATAATTTTTTTTTTCAGCAAACAAGTATCATATAGAAGCACAGGAGCAAGGATTTTCTTTCAGGTTTTGACATTTAGAAGTCTTCTATCCATAGGTATGTACAGATTGGAAAATACATTTAGAAAAGAAGATCAACAATAAGGTTCACAGCATAATAAAATCAACTAGCTAAAAATTTAAGTAACTTTTACTGTATGATGGGAAATGGTACAGATAGTCAGTGCTTCTTCATGATTTTTTTTTTCCTTTGGAATAAAATATTTTCTTGCCTCATTTCTGGAAGGTTAAGCTGTAATTCCCTTAAGCATTATACCTCTGCACTGGTTAAATCAAACATCCTCCACCCCTCTCCCCCTTCTCTATCACTCAAACTCCCTTTCTGAAAGCCAGAATTTCACTTAAGAAAAACTTCTCACAATAAATTTAAGCAAGTCAGGTCAACTCTGCTCCTCCTCAAAACTTAAAAGAGTTTGAACTGCAGCCCCCAACCAAATCCACTGCTGGTGTATTGACAGGATAAAAAAAAAAAATCAACATGGAAAATAAACAAAACTCTACCTCTATCCCTACGCATGTACCGTGTCAGATTAACGTGAAAACCAGAGTAGGGAAGTTTCTGCAGGGATTCTATGGCTGAATATAAAGACAGCCCCAAGCTGAGGATTTTCATCTTCACCTGATTTATTCCTTCCTTTCCTCCATTTATTTCATTGCCAAGGCAGTGACTCAATCTTTTCTCCTACTGAAGTCATTGAAACAGTGAAATCTATCTTATCCAAGCAAAACAATTTCATTCTTCATATGGTAGTCACATCGATTAGGAGTTAACAGATAAAATAAAACATCAAGAACCTCCCTTTTGACCCACAAGATCTTTCCCGACTATTCCTGGTGCCCTAGGAGAGCTCAATACAACCTTTTCACTATTTGTTTGTCTATCTAACAAATATTTGCTCAATGCCCATTGAGGGACTGTGGGCTACCTAGATATTGTTTCTTATATGATTATTGGCCAATACAGACATATATTGAGTGGGCCTTCATACCTATTACCTCCTAATTAAAATATAATCTCCTTGATTGGCATGGGGGATCTTAGTCTTCTCTTCGTTGCCTGGCAGAAAGTCCCAACAATATTTTCTCAATACATATTTTATATATAGAAGACAAGGTTTAAGCTAATGTTATAGCTGATTTGAGGCCTATATGACTCAAACCATTATGTATTTTTCTCAATTAAAATTTTTGAAGGTTTTTTCTAGTCTATGGACTGTAGTGGGTACAGTTTACCTCTCTGTGAGTTACAAGAAACTGAATCTCCGTCTTTGGGAATTCACCTACATTTCAGACAATGCCAGATGTGCTGGTTACACATGCCTGCTCTGTGAATACAATAAGCTCAACTTATTTCATTGACTGCACTGAAACAATGACTAATTTTATTCCAGACTCCACACAGTGCCACAAAACTACAGCCACCATAATGATATAAGACCTTAAATACTATAGTACAAGACTTGACTATTAGGAATATACCTTCAGTGATGTTAGTTGGCTTGAGGTTGTTGTTGGAAAAGGGAATTTCTTTAGTCCATTAGTCATTCATTTGACTACATATGTAATTGCTCTATACCAAAATACATGAGTCAAGGAATATGATCAAGGAGTTTATACTTAATTAAAATGCGTGTCTTACAGGATGTGAAAGTGGGACACTGTTATCCCAGCTGTTTCTAAGTGTCCAACACTGAGAATAAAAATCTAAGTTGTTAAATGTTCATATATTCTATGTAGTACCAGAATATATATATAGGATTTACCAATATGGCAGACAAAAACTTATTCTGCCACTTTCAGTCTATCACCTATCTCTAGACTATATAAAACAAAGAGAGGTGATAATGATAGATAGACTCCCTGAGTAGTAAGTTGTTGGGGTATTTTGTGTTTCTCCTTCTCCTCCGAAAGAGAACTTGCCACATACTTTAGGCCCATCTTGGGGGGAAAGAAGAGCTTTATGAACCACCAAAGAGTTTGAGATGAATTCTGTTCTGAATTGGATATCGGAAGCTGAGTCCTACTTATACAAGATTACATGAACTGAAGCTGTCTCTAATGACAAAAAATAAAAAGGGCAGCTACAATGTGAGAAATTTTCATTTCTATCTGTGATGGACAGAAGGAAACCACTTGAAAGGAGTTGGGCTCAAGTCAGCTTAAGTCATTAACTCTGAATACCAGAGCTAGGT
The DNA here is from genome assembly GCA_003697995.1 of Taxidea taxus jeffersonii. Classification (NCBI taxonomy): domain Eukaryota; kingdom Metazoa; phylum Chordata; class Mammalia; order Carnivora; family Mustelidae; genus Taxidea; species Taxidea taxus. The sequence continues at coordinate 63,236 of ML103834.1, read as the reverse complement.
CATTTCAAAAACGATTTTATGTGGTTTGTACCACATAAAATGATCTAAAGGAAGAACTTACAAGGGCCAATTGAAGAGGTATCATTTGCTTCAGAGAATCAGTGAAAGGAGTCCCTGGTGAGGGCGAATCCTCTAAAAGGCCACAGAATTTCCCAAGAAGAGAAAAAGAAAGCTTTCGGCCATCTTTCAAACCCAGAGAACACTAATGCTGGATTACTACCTGACCAGTCAAATAATATCTTCTTGTTCTTCCTTCGCTACCCTCTCCCCTCCCCTCCCGTGATCACAAAAGGCCCAAAGCATCAAAGCAATGTACACTTATCTTTGTTCTCTTGGTATATTGCTTTTGGAACTGATTCACCATATTGTAAGCAAGTTTAAGCAGGTTAAGAAGAATCCTACGTGAAGAGAAACAAAGCTCTGGCTGAGTTCCCAGACAATAGCCTGAACCTACCTGCCAGCCATGTGAAACAGCTATCCTGAGAGTGGATCTTCTAGCCACCATTGACTCACTCCAGCTGACATATGTGGGGTAGAAATCAGCTATCCCCATCCAGCTTTGTCCTAATTGCAGGCTGATGAGAAAAATAAATTACTGTTGTGGTTCAAAGCCACTAAGTTTTGGGATGGTTTGTTACTTAGCAATAGTAACCAGAGCAGATTACCAAGCCCAGTGGGTATAGGAACGGCTTTAAATTGAAATAAATATTAAAGCTTCGATAGCAGTTAAACAATGTTTTATCACACAAGAAACTCTTACTTGAGAAATAGCACTAAAACTCTTGAATCTGCTTAAGATGTCCAGAGATGAAGAGGGAACCTCTGTTACCCAGCCCCCCTACCTCACTAGTTTGAAACTCAGTGGTGAGAAACAATAAATCTAAAGCCTTTATTTTTCTGCATGTACCATGCATGTTAATTCTATAGTAAACCAGTAATTAATTAAGCAAACGTGATGATAATCATAACTAAAATGTTTCGAGAGGGTTGAAAGGCAACTTGAGGTGACAATTTAGACTCAAAAGCAGCACTATATATGAATGCTAGCTGAATATGATTTGTAAATTAGAATGGCCTTTTGCAGAAAAAAACCAGAAGCCACTAGTTTAGCTTAAATCAAATTTGAAAGCTGTCAGGAAGAATATTCAAAGTGAGCATGAGAATGAACGTCTTCAGGGTATTCATCTCTGTCTCCAGCATTAGCACAATGACCAGTAAGTACCCAATAAATACTGGTGAATGAATAAATAAATAAATGGCTCTTTGTCAGAAAAATTAACCCATACCCATGACTGGAAACTACAACACCAAAATTAAAGAATTATTACCATTATTGAATTCACCTTTGCTTTCAACCCCTTGGCTCACAATGTGATGGGTTTACCTCCACCTGACATATCAGCTTTTCCTAGTATGATCACTAATTAGGTTCATAGAACATCCCTGCAGCAGACAAAAGGGACAGAATTTTACTCTCTACTGACCAGGCAGGAAAGAATTAGACTGTGGCAATGAGTAACTTTTTAAATAAATAACTAGTAATAATAATATGATGAATTAAAAATAGAGTAGCACTTATTAGAAATGTTATTACTGTTTCTTACTATTAAAAAATAAAATCGCTAGAAGTATATTTGGTAGCCTATTTAAGAATGACTTATTCTGCCATTTTAAGAGTTCAATGTCTTATAGTTTATAATAATACATATAGAGTCATGAAATGTATGGGTCAAAATTATCTTAAAGATCATCTAACCTGCCCTACAAATTTTATGGTTCAGAAAACTAAATCCTAGAACTGTTTAGTCATTTATCCAGGATCACATTTTTTTTTTAAGATTTTATTTATTTATTTGACAGACAGAGGCAAGTAGGCAGAGAGGCAGGCGGGGGGGGGGGG
>ML103834.1:25446-61236 GCA_003697995.1 Taxidea taxus jeffersonii | reverse complement strand
GGGGGGGGGGGGAAGCAGGCTCCCCACCAAGCAGAGAGCCTGATGCGGGACTTGATCCCAGGACCCTGAGATCATGACCTGAGCTGAAAGCAGAGGCTTAACCCACTGAGCCACCCAGGTGCCCCCCAGGATCACATATTTTAAGAGAGCTGAAAAAGGCAAAAAACCAAAGATTTCTTTATTCCTACTCCAAGACTCTTTCTTTTATACTACCTTGTAGTTGATATTCATAAAATATAGAACTTCAATAAGTATAAAATTGTCTAGACACATTACATAGACTAAGACATATTTATATGCAATGTTAAAAATATAAACGTGTATAACCGTATTACAAATCTATAGTAATCAATACAGTATTATACTGACATAAAAATAGACACATACATCAATAGAACATAACAGACAGCCCAGAAACAAACTCATGCATATACAGGTGATTAATTTTTGACAAAAGAGCAAAGAACATATAAGAGGGAAAAAACAGTCTCTTCAATAAATGGTTTTTGGAAAACTGAATAGCCACATGCCAAAGAATGAAACTGGACTACTACCTTATGACATCACAAAAAGCAATTCAAAATTCATTGAAGACTTGAACATAAGCAATAAAGCTCCTAGAAGAAAACATAAAGGATTAGATCCTTCATACTGGTCTTGGCAACGATTTTTTGGATTTGACACCAAAAGCAAAGCCAACAAAAGTAAAAATAAACAAGTGGGACTACATGAAACTTAGAAGCTTCTGCACAGCAAAGGAAACAACAAAATGAAAAAAGTAATCTACTGCATGGAAAAAATATTTGCAAATCATATATCTGATAAAGAGTTAATACCCAAAATATAAAAGAATTCATACAACTCAAGAGCAAAACAACCAAACAACGTAATTTAAAAATGCACAGAGGATCTGAATAGATTTCTTAGAAGAAATACAGAGGGCCAACAGCTATATGAAATGGTGCTGAACATCATCAATCATTAGGGAAATACAAATTAAACCATAATGAGATATTGCCTCACATCTGTTATAATGGTTATTATCAAAAAGACAAAAAAAATATAACAAGCACTGGCAAGAATGTGAAGAAAAGGGAAACTTTGTGCACTCTTGGTGGGAGTTTAAATCCGTACAACCACCATGGAAAACAGTATGGAAGTTCCTCAAAAAGTAAAAATAGAATTAGCATACAATCCAGGAATTCCACTTCTGGATATTTATTTCAAGGAAATAAAATACTACCTCAAAAAGATATCTGCACTCCCATGTTCACTGTAGCATTCTTTACAATAACCAAGACATGGAGACAACCTAAGTGTCTATCCATGGATGAACGGGTAAGGAAAATGTGACAGCGCGCACACACACACACACACACACACACACACACACACAGAAATCTTGCCAACAGCACTGATGGACCTTGAGGGCATTATGTTAAATGAAACAAGTCAGAGAAGGACAAATACTGTTTGATCTCACTTATATGTGGAATCTAAAACAAACAAACAAAAATAACCAAAACTCATACACACAAAGAACAGACTGGTGGTTACCAGAGTAGGCAGTGGGGGATGGACAAAATGGGTGATGAGAGTCAAAAGGTACAAACTTCTAGTTATAAAATAAACAAGTCAAGGGGATGTGATTTATAGCATGGTGATTATAGTTAATAATACTGTATCATATACTCAAATGTTTCTGAGAGTAGATCTTAAAAGTGCTCATCACAAGAAAAAACTTTGTTAACTATGTATGGTGATGGCTGCTAACCAGACTTATTGTGGTGATCATTTTGCAATATATACAAATATATATCCAGTCATTATACTATATACCCGAAACTAGTATACTGTTATGTGTCAATTACATCTCAATAAAAAAATTGAAATATTTCCTTAACAAATCATCTATTTCTAGAAAGGAAATTGAACTATTTTCATCCCTTACTTAAATGGGTTAATTATTGTCTTCACAGCACACTTTTACTATGTTTCCATTGTGAAAAACTGAAGCAGTGAGGATTACATCGAAGTTTAACGCACAGCAATTCTGTGACTTGCCCAAAATAACAGCAGCTAATCAAAATTCAAACTAGAATTCAAATCTCCTACCTTTGGTCCAAGAGTCCATGATGAAATACAATCATATTATCTACCTTTGCTTATGTGCAGAAAATTTTTATACAAGATATTGATGTTACTATCTATAGATTTCATTTAAAAAGGGAAGTCCTGATGTCATCAAAATGTTAAAAGTACGTTTTTGAAAGGAAAGGATTTTCTTTTCAAATTTACCATCTACAAAAACCCTATAATTTCACCTCTATATTTTCCTATCCAAGGAAAGTTAGAGACACTTCAACATGGAAAATTGGATAACCTTGAGAAGGGTAAATGTTGTACAGTTAAGAGTGGCATTGAAAACTGCATAGAAGAACTGTGTACAAAGCCCAACTAACACTCACATTGTCCTTGTGTGATGGGTATCACTATAGCTTTTAAAATTATGATGTAGTCTTTTATTAATGAACTTTGCAATATTAAAAAAAATTGCACTATTCTGTTGGCAACGTGCATTCCTTGCATTATTAATCTCTCTAACCCCTTCATGTCCTTACTATCTAGTTATGAAAACACTTGAACAAATAATAGAGCCCAATAAAATCCTTCATCGCAGAGTCTAAGAAAAATGCTACATGAGGTCCAAGACAAGAATAAAAACATTTCTTATATTCCAAGGAAAACAGCATTCAGATTAAAGCCAATTTACAGTGAGGTGGTTTTATAGGGCTTTGTTTTTTACTTCAACTTGGCCTTCTCAAGAGCTTGTGAAGGTTACGATGCTTATTCACAAAAGACTCTTCATTATAAATGGAGAGATATGTCAGGACCAACAAAGCAATCTGCAAATTATTAGGCATTATATTCAACCACGTAGTTATAATGTACAGCCCTCAGAAATGTTAAGGATGGATGGTGTATTCAAATGAATTGATTAAATAAATCATTTACTAGCTGAACTTTGATTTCACAGTATACTTATTTTTTCCACTTAAAGTTTCTTAACTCTGAAAACCTCGAAAATGTAACACCTGGCCATAAGCAATCACCAAATTCATTTAATTAAAATCAAATGTATTTAAATTTATTTATTCAACTTTTACCAGATCTCTTTTTTTTCGATCCAGTATATTCATTGTTCTTTACCACTGGTCACAGAAATCTATTCCAGGAATTCTAAATAAGACTGATTAATTAAAAGGAAGCCAAGAAACAGACTGTTTGCACTGTGTTCAGTAGAAAATTTTGCATTATCGTGAATTCTCCACAAAATGAGTCCTTCTTAATAATTATGCATCCATAAAAACAGCCAAGAACACTGGCACACAGGGAGAGCTTTCTGGCAGCTGACAATGGGTAAACCAAGTCACCAATAATAGTTGAGGAATTCCACACTCAAAAAACCTGAATATTTGCACTGGAAATTTGACTGCCTTAAGCTTTCAGTTAAAAGAAGTAATGGTTTTGAAAATTCACATTCAAAAATTTTGTCTATACTAATTAAATCATAGAGATTCATAAAAGTAAAATCAGGGAATCCGTAGTTCACAAACTAATAAACAAAGCAAGTACATCATTATCATCAAGAGGGTATTGAGGGTTAAGCAGGAATTTCCTGTCCATGAGCATCATAGCACAAATCTAGCCTCTACACATTTTACTATCATAGTGCAATGGTTTGATTCTGAAAGTCACAAAGATGCCATGGAGTTGTGCCCAGAAAAAAGGTTTTTATTCACTCACTTAAAAATGTTATTCACTGTGTGTCTGTCATGTCATGGACTAGCTGGGCTCCAAGGAGATGAGGAGAACAAAAAAGACAAGATCTCTGCTCTCATTAGCCTATGGTGAGCAACAAAAAGAAGTATGGCTTCAAAAGGACTTTGCATTTAATCTTCCACCTTGTGAAGTAGGCAGGGTAGTTATTTCTAATCCTGGCTTACCCATAGGAATCCAAAACCCTGGAAAGATAAACCACTTGCTCTCCAACTCCATTATTATGTGGAACAACTTTTACTTGAAAAAAAATCATTTCTGAGTTTGAGATTATTGTATATGCCCCTGTAGCTTACCAAGATTAAAACTTGATGATCTATAAATGTGCTTACTGATCAAAGAATCCATAAAATTTAAGAACTACACAGGAATTTACTTATAGAATAAATACTCCTGTTATTTTAGAGATAAAGAAACTGAGGACCAAGAATCTAATCAAACCACAAGGCATTTAATCAAACTACAAAGCTTTTTGGAAGTCGAATTAGTTTGGGGACAAGGTCACAGAAATTATCAGTGATCTTTCCAGAATACTTCAATGTACCCTGAAGTTTCATGCTTTCAGAGAAACTAGAATGCTTTCTAAGACCACAGGATATTATTCGTGTCTTCTGTGGAGAAGAGTATTATTTTCTCATAAAGCCTAAAATAGCCTAGAACCTCCTTTGAAAAGCAGGTGAAAATAAAATTAAACCTGCATATAAATGGAGGTAATGTGTTTCCTTCATGAAGAAAAAAAATAATGAATGGCAAAATCATTTCACATGAATTGAGAGTAATAAAATATTACTCAAGTTGCAATTATCTATAAAGAACAGCCATTCCCTAAAAGAGCACCTTTGAGGAAATTGTTTCTTTATGCCCTTTGTTATACATTTTTCTTAGACTTGATGTCTGACAAGTGACCATGCCTTTATCATAAGATGCCTCTTCTCTTTTCTGGAATTGATTCCTCTTTCCTTTGTGCTTAACAGTAGCAATAGCATTCTTAAGATTTATTTCAAGTACCTACATGTACCTCTGTTTTCAACCCCAAAGTGGCTTTGTGGTTGGGTTTCCTGACTGAATCCCAGTTTCTCATTTTGCTCTCGGTAAGAGACCACGTACATTTGCTGAAATGCTCATCACATCAGTTTGTCTTGTTTTCTCCTGGTGGTAAATAAAGAATTTGTATGTCTTCCCAAACCAAGGGAAGAGGAGATTCATGGTTATGTATACACAGGTTTATGGCCCAAAGAACTTTCACCTACATAGTAATATTTTGGATTGGAGACCGTCCTTGTTTATACCTCTTGCTTCTGCCTGGACCTATGCCAATCTGTACAGATATCAATCTACTTACCTGCAGGGAATGGAAAGTACTCAGGATTTTATTTAAATGTCACAGTGGTTCAGAGCATAGATGTGAAAACAAGACAATCTGAGTATGAATCCCAGACTATGTAACGTTGTACAAAATAGTTTTTGTATTGGGGCGCCTGGGTGGCTCGGTGGGTTAGGATTCTGCCTTCAGCTCAGGGTCCTGGGATTGAGCCCCGCATTGGGCTCTCTGCTTGGCAGGGAGCCTACTTCTCTCTCTCTCTCTCTCTCTCTCTCTCTGCCTGCCTCTCTGCCTACTAGTGATCTCTCTGTCAAATAAATAATAAATTTTTTAAAAAAGTTTTTGTATCTCAGTTATCCCATCTTTAAAAATCTAGATATTAATTTTCCTACTTGTTGTGATAATAATTCAAGTAAAGATTAAATTATATTTAATTTGGGGCTTAGAAACAAGTGTATATCACACAGTAATATAGCAAAGCAAGGTAGCCATTAGATTTAGTTCTTATCTTTTCATATGAAAAGCACTGATATTCCCAGGCTTTCTTTCATATACCCATAGTTATATGCCTTGTCCTCCACTTGCTCTAATAGTTTTACAACCTCCAGGATCACCTATGCTCTCTAAACTACACATAAAGGGAATAATATCTGGGAAATCAAAAGAGCTACCTGTTATTACTTGGTAGAAATCCTGTTTCTTTCTACTGCTGCCTCCCCTCAATTAAAAAGAAGCATGTCATTCTTCACTATCAAACAAGTATGGTGAAACTTAAGCAAAAGAGCTTAATAGCAACAGTAAGCCATACCTAATCTCCACTAGTCCAAGTATTTAACTCACTTTTTAAGATTCTAGTCTAAGCATTTAACTCGCTATGATATTATGGGGCCAATAATTGTAGCATCCCCATTTTATAGATGAAGAGTCAGAAGCAAATCATCTTAACTAGAGTCACAAAGTTGAAAATCAGGAGAGCCAGGATTTGAACCTAGGTATCTCATATTCATAGTCTGGATTTTCACTGATCATATGACCTTTCACTATAAAAGGTCTTAGTAAGGCAAGTCTAGGATAATATGAACTTTTAAGAGACCTTCCCGGGATCCCCATCAGTTCCATATTCCAGCTGCTCAAGTCCTTTCAGTATCTCCCTTCAGATATGAGAATGTCTAGCCTTTAGATGACTCCAGAGCCCATCTTTCAAGCAATTCTGACTGACCCAAGATGAGCAAGAGGAGCTTCCCCTACCAATTCGTGGCCAACTTGCAGATTCATGAGCAAAATAAATGCTGCCATTGTTTTAAGACACTAAGGTTTGGAGTTATTGTCATATAGCCAAAGTAAACACAACAAACCCTCATCTGGGAGTAGTGCATTCATCGTCGGAAAAGATGCAGTCCATAGTATTACAACGGGTAGTAAGCAGGTATCTACTTCATCCATGATTATCCTTACTGAAAACCACAGGGACAGGGTAGAACTTTAGCCCAGAGACAACTACATAAATGAAGAAACAAAGTCTATTCCCCACCTTCCTCATCTCCAGGAGATCACTGGAAACACACCATGCAAAATAAATAAATAAATAACACACCACTGAAATTGGGTTACTGAATAATAAAGATTATTTGGTGGAAGAAAAAGAGAAAGTAACAGAAACAATAATTATTTCAAAGACTGACTTTAAAGAGCATTATGTCAGTTGTATATATAATACTTTATATGTTGTATTAATAATATAGTAATAGTATGTACTTTATATGTAATATTAATAGCCAACACTATTAGGATTATTATAGTAGTAATTATTATTATAATAGCCAACATTATTATATTATCATCATTATTATTATTATTTTATAGATAAGAAAACAGATGACGTTCAGAGCTCTTTAGTAATTTGCTTTAAGTCACATGGTTACAGATCAAAGTCAGGTCCATAAGATTTTGAGACAAATAGAAAAGTGTTTTCTTCCATCTAGAATTCTGGATTTTTCCTGCCACATTATGATAAATGCAACTTTCTCTCATCTCCAATACAATAAAGCTTCTGGAACTCTCCATGCTCTAACATGAGATACAGGAAGAGAAATATACAGCAAACTATAAAGATAATATTACTATTTTTCTAGAGAGAGAGAACAGTCTTTATACCACCATGTAAAGCACCGGCTAATGGCAGGTGGCATTGGGGACAAGGTGGAAGGAAGAGAACATTAACAATTTACTATAAATGGTTTTTCAATTGAAGGAAAAAAGGAAATGTGCCAGAAGGCTGTGGATCAGAGGTCAACACCTGCTCTTCCCTCTGTGTGTCCAAGGACTTTGACATCTCATCTACTGGGAAATCATATGCACTCAGATGCCAGCCAAGCCAGCGAGCACCAGGCCTTTCTACCAGCACTGCCAGGTCTTAGCCTCCCAAATGCCACTCAGCGGCACAATGTTCCTCAAAAGGACTCATACAACCCCTACCACTGTGACAAAAGAAAGGCTGAGTATGACTTTACTTGGGGAACAAATGGCTCAAAGACTAATTGGTGCATATCAAAAATGACATGTATTTCTTCATTGCTAACATACATTCACATAAGTCTTAGGCAATGTAGAAGGGAAGGTCCTTTTGTAAAATGCTTAAATATTTAGCAAATATTGAGTACTTACCATGTCTAGGAGCTGTTGTTTATTGATGAAAACTGTCTTGAAGTTCCAATTTGTACTGGATGACTTCCTTTTATCCAAAGTCCTAAATGAACAACAAACTCTCTTATTGCCTCCACAGGACAGCAACAGAGAATTTTCTAGTCTCTAGTCCATTGATAAGAAGTCCTTCCTAAAACCAGCCTTGTCTTAGTAGCTCAAGGTTATGGCCTATATCACTCCTCCTGAATAGAAATTAAAACTGGAGGTCATAAGCTTTAAGACTTATATCTGGTTCCTATACTTCTGTGAATATTTTGGCATCAATCCCTCACTTACTTTGGGTTAACTCATTTTGCACTACTGTGAATTTTCCCTTCTTGATTTTGAGATCAATTAATTTTATTTTAATTTTTATATTAATATATTAAATAGTAGTGTATTAAATATAAAATATTTAATATATTAAGTATAAAATATTAAATGTTTAAATAAATAATTATTTATGACATTATTAAAATAATTTTAGTAAGCATTTGGAAAGAAATTTTGTACATTAGCTTAGGCTGACTCAAGAGCGAGGATATATGGGAACTCTCTGCTTTTTGTTTTTTGCAACTCCTATATAAATATAAAATTATTTCAAAATTAAAAATTAAAAACATTTATGTTTCCATTTGTCTGGATTCCATGTTATAAGAAAAGATCATAAATATTGGGATCAAGAAGTCTCAAAATTTGTTTTATCCTTCATTTGTTATGTGACTGGGCAAGTCACTTAATTTCAATTTTCTCTTTTTAATGGACAGTGTATTTTATGGGCCTATTACAAGTATAAAATTAGGCAAGATGTTAAGAGTTCAACATATATCATTTCTTCTAGCTCTACATCTTATTCAAGAAGATTCACAAACTGAAAATCACTGCTATCATGTGATGCTTAACCAACTTTCTTATTATCAATAGGTGTTTGCTGACCATAGACATACTGAAAATCTGAGGCTAATTCCCATAACTTATAATGTATATGGTCAGTTTTAGAACAATCAATAAAGAAATAATTCAAAATATATTTGAAAAATCAAATGCCACATTAGAAAATACTCACTTACATAAAAGGAAGCATGAGAGGAAACAAGGAAACAAAAAAGATATGAGAAATACAGAAAACAAAAAGTAAAATAGCAAACATAAATCCATCTCTTCTGAAACCATAAATATAAATAAACAATCTAATCAAAAGGCAAAGTTTGTCAGACAGGATTTTTTAAAAATATGATCAAACTACATGCTGTCTACAGGAAATATGGCTTAAATTCAAACATGCAAATAGAATGAAAGCAAAGTGATGGAAAAGATATATCATGCAATCACAAGAAAGCTGGAGTGACCATACTGATATCAGATACAAGAGAGACAAAAAAAATTTTATAATGATAAAGAATAAGTCCAATTATAAATATATATTCATCTAAAAACAAAGCACCTAAATACATGCAGCAATAGATAATTCAAAAACAAATGGTGAAGACCTCAAAGTACTTCTCTCAAAAATGGACAGAATAACTTGGCAGAAGATCAAGAAAAAAATACAAGATGTGAACAACAATGTAAGACAACTAGGCCTAACAGACATCTAAAAAACACTACCTAACAGCAATAGAATATACATTCTTCTCAAGGATCATGGCACATTCTCCAGGATAGATAATTTAGTAGGACATAAAATAAATTCAACAAATTTTAAACTTTAAAACTTCTACAAAGTACTTTCCCAATCACAATGGAGTGGAATTTAAAAATCAATAACCAAAACAAATTTGGGAAGCACAATTATGTAGAAATAAAACAACATACTCTTAAATAATGAATGGATCAAAGAAGTAAAAGGGGAAATCATGAAATACCTTGAAATGAATAGGAATAGACTTTACATACCAAAACTTTGATTATTATCAATAATGGAGCTAAACGGTACTTAGAGAAAAATGTGTAGTTTTAAATGCCTATATTAATAATCAAAAAATGTCTCAAATCAATATATCAATATACCAAGTTTTATATATATGAAATCAATATATCATATCAATAACCTAACCTCTCATCTAAGACAATAGAAAAGAACAGCAAATTAAGCCTAAGGCAGATTAAAAAAGGAAGTAATAAAAATCGTAGTGAACACTAATGAAATAAAAAATAGGAAAACTGTAGAGAAAATTATTGAAACTAAAACCTGGTTCTGTGAAAGGTCACTGACAATGACAAATACTTAGGTAGATTGACCAAGATAATAAGGGAGATGACTCAATTTACTGTTACCCAAAATAAAAGACATTACTGGAGAGGCACTGAGATGGTAGAGAAGTGAGAAAACCTGGGGCTTTCCCTGTCCCTTGAAACAGCTGTATGAGGTCAGATCACTTGGAAAACCCAGGAAACTAATCTGAGGATTTGAAAAAAGATTTCTACAGTTGGAGGAAGAAAATGTGGCAGGTGCAAGGCTTTTATTTTTTAAAGATTTATTTATTTACTTGAGAGAGAGAGAGTGTGTGTGTGTGAGCATGGGGGAGAGGCAAAGAGAGAGGGTGAGAATCTTCAAGCAGACTCCCCACAAAGCCTAGAGCTGGACAAGGGGATCAATCTCAGGAGCCTGAGATCATGACCTGGACCAAAACCAAGAGTTTGCCACCTACTCCACTGAGCCACCCAGGCACCCCAGGTGGGAGACTTTTTTTTTTTAACAAACAAACCAAAGCAACCCAGGTAAAGGTCCAAACACTGCCCACTCTGAGCAAGGTGGAACTCCACAAAGGACAAGCCCAAATGCAACAGCAGTGTACATGCAGCATACACTAGAAAGACTCTCCAATATGCCAGACCCTGGAAAGTCTATGACCTCTTTTTAGTATAACATTACTCTGAGGTACAGGAAACACAATAAGCTTTCATAAGGCACAAAAGATAGAAACTTAGCCAAAATGACAAGATGGAATTCTCCCTAAAAGAAAGGTCATGAAGGTATCACAGCCAGGGATTTGTTCAAAGCAGATATAAGCAATATATATGAACAAGAATTTAGGATCAACAGTTTTAAGACTACTAGCGGGACTTGAAAAAAAGCATAGAAGACACAAGAGAAATCTTTGCTACAGTGATGAAAAACCTAAAAACTAGTGAGGCTGAAATTTTAAAAAAAATCGTATAACTAAGATCCAAAACAGACTGCCTATAATCACTATGAGAACTGAAAAAGCAGAAGAGAGGACAGGTGATACAGAAGATAAAATCATGGAAAATAATGAAGCTAAAAAGAAACAGCAAAGAAAACTACTAGATTATGAAGGTGGACTTAAGGAACTCAGTGATTCCACCAAGCAAAATAAAACCTAATCATAGGAGTCCCAGAAGAAAGGGAGCAAGAAAAAGTGGCAGATGGTTTATTTGAACAAATTATAGCCGGGAATTTCCCTAACCTGGGGAAGGAAACAAGCATTCAATATAAGAGGCACAGAAAACTCCCATCAAAATCAACAAAAACAGGTCAACACCACAACATACTACAGGGAAATTTGCAAATCACAAAGATAAAGAGAGAATCCTGAAAGCAGCTTGGCAGAAAAAGTCCTTAACCTACAAGGGTAGACACATAAGGCTGGCAGCAGACTTGTCCACAGAGACATGGCAGGTCAGAAAGGACTGGCATAATATATTCAAAATGCTAAATGGGAAAAATATGCAGCCAAGGATACTTTAACCAGCAAGTCTATCATTCAGAACAGAAAGAGACATAAAGAATTTTCAAGATAAACAAAAACTAAAGGAATTCATGAACAATGAACCACTCTTGCAAGAAATATTAAAGGAGACCCTCTGAGCAAAAAAAAGACCAAAAGTAACAAAGACCAGAAAGGAACAAGACAATCCACAGAAACATCAACTTTACATGTAACACAATAGCACTAAATTCTTATTTTTCAATAATTGCTCTAAATGTGAATGGATTCAATGCTCCAATCAAAACACAGAATTAGAATGGATTTAAAGAAATACCCAACAATATGCTGCTTACAAGAGACTCATTTTAGACCCAAAACCTCTCCAGACTGAAAGGGAGGGGGTGAATAGATGAAAGACCTAAATGTGAGACAGAAATGCATCAAAATCCTTGAAGAGAACACAGCCAGAAACCTCTGTGACCTCAGCCACAGCAACTTCTTCCTAGAAACCACCAAAAGCAATGGAAACAAGGGCAAAAATGAACTATAGGGACTTCATCAAGATAAAAATTTTTGCACAGCAAAGGAAACACTCAACAAAACCAAAATACAACTGACAGAATAGGAGAAGATATTTGCAAATGACATATCAAATAAAGGACTCATATCCAAAATCTATAAAGTACTTATCAAATTCAACACCCAAAGAACAAATAATCCAATCAAGAAAAGGGCAGAAGACATGAACACACATATCTGCAAAGAAGACATCCAGATGGCAGCCAAAAATACTTTATCCATCTAGGTTATCATTGAAAATAGGAGAGATAAAAAGCTTCCAGGACAAACAAAAACTGAAAGAATTTGTAAACACCAAACCAGCTCTACAGGAAATATTGAAAGGGGTCCTCTAAGCAAAGAGAGACCCTAAAAGTATTGTCAGAAAGGAACAGAGACAATATACAGTAACAATCACCTTACAGGCAATACAATGGCACTAAATTCATATCTCTCAATAGTTACCCTGAACATAAATGGGCTAAATGCTCCAATCAAAAGACACAGGGTTTTAGAATGGATGAAAAACCAAAACCCATCCATATGCTGCCTACAAGAAACTCATTTTAGACCCAAAGACATCTCCAGATTGAAAGTGAAGGGGTGGAAAACAATTTACCATGCTAATGGACATCAGAAGAAATCTAGGGTGGCAATCCTTATATCAGATCAATTAGATTTTAAGCCAAAGACTATAATAAGAGATGAGGAAGGACACTATATCATACTCAAAGGGTCTGTCCAACAAGAAAATCTAACAATTTTAAATATCTATGCCCCTAACATGGGAGCAGCCAACTATATAAACCAATTAATAACAAAATCAAGGAAACACATTGACAAGAATAAAATAATAGTAGGGGGCTTTAACATGCCCCTCACTAAAATGGACAGATCATCCAAGCAAAAGATCAACAAGGAAATAAAGGTCTTAAATGACACACTAGAGCAGAAGGACATCACAGATATATTCAGAACATTCCATCCCAAAGCAACAGAATACACATTCTTCTATAGTGCCCATGGAACATTCTCCAGAATAGATCACATCCTGGGGCATAAATCAGGTCTCAACTGGTATCAAGAGATTGGGATCATTCCCTGCATATTTTCAGACCACAATGCTCTGAAGCTAGAACTCAATCACAAGAAAAAATTTGGAAAGACCACAAATACATGGAGGCTCAACAGCATCCTTCTAAAGAATGAATGGGTCAACCAGGAAATTAAAGAAGAATTGAAAAAAATCATGGAAACAAATGATAATGAAAACACAACGGTCCAAAATCTGTGGGACACAGCAAAGGCAGTCCTGAGAGGAAAAAATATAGCAATACAAGCCTTTCTCAAGAAACAGGAAAGGTCTCAAATACACAACCTAACCCTACACCTAAAGGAGCTCGAGAAAGAACAACAAAGAAAGCCTAAACCCAGCAGGAGAAGAGAAATAATAAAGATCAAAGCAGAAATCAATGAAATAGAAACCAAAAAAAAACAATAGAACAAATCAATGAAACTAGGAGCTGGTTCTTTGAAAGAATTAATAAGATTGATAAACCCCTGGCCAGACTTATCAAAAAGAAAAGAGAAAGGACCCAAATAAATAAAATCATGAATGAAAGAGGAGAGACCACAACCAACACCAAAGAAATACAAACAATCCTAAGAACATATTATGAGCAACTCTATGCCAACAAATATGACAATCTGGAAGAAATGGATGCTTTCCTAGAGACATATAAACTGCCAAAACTGAACCAGGAAGAAATAGAAAACCTGAATAGGCCCATAACCAGTAAGGAGATTGAAACAGTCATCCAAAATCTCCAAACAAACAAAAGCCCAGGGCCAGATGGCTTCCCAGGGGAATTCTACCAAACATTTAAAGAAGAATTAATTCCTATTCTCCTGAAACTGTTTCAAAAAATAGAAATGGAAGGAAAACTTCCAAACTCATTTTATGAGGCCAGCATCACCCTGATCCCCAAACCAGAGAAGGATCCCATCAAAAAAGAGAATTACAGACCAATATCCTTGATGAACACAGATGCAAAAATTCTCACCAAAATACTAGCCAATAGGATCCAACAGTACATTAAAAGGATTATTCACCACGACCAAGTGGGATTTATTCCAGGGCAACAAGGTTGGTTCAACATCTGCAAATCAATCTATGTGATACAATACATTAACAAAAGAAAGAACAAGAGCCATATGATACTCTCAATAGATGCTGAAAAAGCATTTGACAAAGTACAGCATCCCTTCCTAATCAAAACTCTTCAAAGTGTAGGGATAGAGGGCACATACCTCAATATTATCAAAGCTATCTATGAAAAACCCACCGCAAGTATCATTCTCAATGGAGAAAAACTGAGAGCTTTTCTGCTAAAGTCAGGACACGCAGGGATGTCTGTTATCACCATTGTTATTCAACATAGTACTAGAAGTCCTAGCCTCAGCAATCAGACAACAAAAAGAAATTAAAGTCATCCAAATCAACAAAGAAGAAGTCAAACTATCACTCTTTGCAGATGATAGGATACTATATGTGGAAAACCCAAAAAGCTCCACTCCAAAACGGCTAGAGCTTGTACAGGAATTCAGTAAAGTGTTAGGATATAAAATCAATGCACAGAAGTCCGTTACATTTCTTTACACCAACAACAAGACAGAAAAAAGAGAAATTAAGGAGTCAATCCCATTTACAATTACACCCAAAACCATAAGATACCTAGGAATAAACCTCACCAAAGAGGCAAAGAATCTATACTCAGAGAACTATAAAGTACTCATGAAAGAAATTGAGGAAGACACAAAGAAATGGAAAAATGTTCCATGCTCATGGATTGGAAGAATAAATATTGTGAAAATGTCTATGCTACCTAAAACTATCTACATTTAATGCAATGCCTATCAAAATCCCATCCAATTTTTTCAAAGAAATGGAACAAATAATCCTAAAATTTATATGGAACCAGAAAAGACCTCGAATAGCCAAAGGAATATTGAAAAAGAAAGCCAATGTTGGTGGCATCACAATTCCAGACTTCAAGCTCTATTACAAAGCTGTCATCATCAAGACAGCATGGTTTTTGTGGTACATGGCACAAAAACAGACACATAGATCAATGGAACAGAATAGAGAGCCCAGAAAAAGACCCTCAACTCTATGGTCAACTAATGTTCGACAAATCAGGAAAGAATATCCAATGGAAATAAGACAGCCTCTTCAACAAACGGTGTTGGGAAAATTGGACAGCTGCATGCAGAAAAATGAAATTGGACCATTTCCTTACAGCACACACGAAAATAGACTCAAAATGGATGAAGGACCTCAATGTGAGAAAGGAATCCATCAAAATCCTTGAGGAGAACACAGGCAGCAACCTCTTTGACCTCAGCCACAGCAACTTCTTCCTAGGAACAATGCCAAAGGCAAGGGAAGCAAGGGAAAAAATGAACTATTGGGACTTCATCAAGATCAAAAGCTTTTGCACAGCAAAGGAAACAGTCAACAAAACCAAAAGACAACTGACAGAATGGGAGAAGATATTTGCAAATGACATATCAGATAAAGGGCTAGTATCCAAAATCTATAAAGAGCTTACAAACTCAACACCCAAAGAACAAATAATCCAATCAAAAAATGGCAGAGGACATGAACAGACATTTCTGCAAAGAAGACATCCAGATGGCCAACAGACACATGAATAAGTGCTCCACATCACTGGGCATCAGGGAAATACAAATCAAAACCACAATGAGATACCACCTCACACCAGTCAGAATGGCTAAAATAAACAAGTCAGGAAATGACAGATGCTGGCGAGGATGCGGAAAAAGGGGAACCCTCCCACACTGTTGGTGGGAATGCAAGCTGGTGCAACCACTCTGGAAAACAGCATGGAGGTTCCTCAAAAAATTGAAAATAAAGCTACTTTATGACCCAGCAATTGCACTACTGGGTATTTACCCTAAAGATACAAACCTAGTGATCCAAAGGGGCACGTGTACCTGAATGTTTATAGCAGCAATGTCCACAATAACCAAGTTATGGAAAGAACCTAGATGTCCATCAAGAGATGAATGGATAAACAAGATGTGGTGTATATAAAATGGAATACTATGCAGCCATTAAAAGAAATGAAATCTTGGGGCACGTGGGTGGCTCAGTGGGTTAAGGCCTCTGCCTTTGGCTCAGGTCATGGTCCCAGGGTCCTGGGATTGAGCCCTGCATGGGGCTCCTTGCTCAGCAGGAAGCCTGCTTCCTCCTCTCTCTCTGCCTGTCTCTCTGCCTACTTGTGATCTCTGTCTGCCAAATAAATAAATAAAATCTATAAAAAATAAATGAAATCTTACCATTTGTGATGACATGGATAGAACTATAGGGTATTATGCTTAGCAAAATAAGTCAATCAGAGAAAGACAACTATCATATGATCTCCCTGACATGAGGAAGTGGAGATGCAACGGGGGTGGGGGTTAAGGGGGTAGGAAGAGAAAAAATGAAACAAGATGGGATTGGGAGGGAGACAAACCAAAAGAGACTCTTAATGTCATAAAACAAACTGAGAGGGTTGGGGGAGGGGGGTTGGGAGAAGGTGGTGGGGTTACATTATATGTTTAAATTAAAAAAAAAAAATACAGGTAAAAAAAAAAAGATAAAAAAAAAAAGAAGAAGAAGAAGACATCCAGATGGCCAATAGACACATGAAAAAATGCTCAACATCACTCAGCATCAGGGAAACACAAATCAGGATTACAGTGAGATACCACATCACACGAGTTAGAATGGCAAAAATTAACAAATTGGGAAATGACAGATGTTGGAGAGGACGTGGAGAAAGGGGAACCATTCTACACTGTTGGTGGGAATGCAAGTTGGTGCAGCCACTCTAGAAAACAGTATGGAAGTTCCTCAAAAAGTTGAAAATAGAGTTAACCTATGACACAGCAATTACATTATTGGGTATTTACCACAGAGATCTGAAGGGGCATGTGCACCCCAATGTTTATAGCAGCAATGCCCACAATAGCCAAACTATGGAAAGAACTTAGATGTCCACCGACAGATGAATGGATAAGGAAGCTGTGGTACGTCTATAAAATTGAATATTATGCAGCCATCAAAAATGAAATCTTGCCATTTGCAAAAAATGTGGATGAAACTAGAGTGTATTTTTCTAAATGAAATAAGTCCATCAGAGAAAGAAATGATCATATGATCTCACTGATATGAGGAATTTGAGAAACGAGAGAGAGGATCATAGAGGAAAGGAGGGAAAAATGAAACAAGACAAAACCAGAGAGGGAGACAAACCTTAAGAGGCTCTTGGTCTCAGAAAACAAACTGAGGGTTGCTGGAGGGGGGATGGGAGGGATAGGGCATATGGTAGCTGGGTGATGGATACTGGGGAGGCTATGTATTATGGTGAGTGCTATGAATTGTGTAAGACTGATGAATCACACACCTGTACCCCTGAAACAAATAATACATTACATGTTAATAAAAATTAATTAATTAATTAATTAAAATTTAAAAAGAAAGTGAGGCAGTGGAGAACCACTTACCATGCTAATGGACATCAAAAGAAAGCTGGAATAACCGCACTTATTCTTAGTGTTTTATTCTTAGAAATCTTAGACAAACTAGATTTTAAACCAAAGACTGTGATAAGGGTTGAAGAAGGACATTATATCATAATAAAGTAGTCCATTTAATGAGATCTAACAATTATAAATATTTATGCCTCTAAATCTGAAGCAGTCAAATATGTAAATTAATTAATAACAAAGAAACTATCTAATAATAATACAATAATAGTAGGGGAATTTAACACCCCACTCAGAGCAATGAACAGATCATCTAAGCAGAAGAAGATCAACAAGGAAACAAGGGCTATGAATGATACACTGGACCAAATGGACTTCACAGATATAATCAGAGCATTTAATCCCAAAGCAGGACAAATACATTCTTTTTAAATGTGCATGGAACATTCTCAATAAAAATACATCACATATTGGGCAACAAATCAGTACGCAATCAGAAAAAGACTGAGATAATACTATGAATATTTTCAGACCACAATGCTATGAAACATAAAGTCAACCACAAGAAAAAAATTTGGAAAAACCACAAATACTTGGAGGTTAAAGAACTACCTACTAGAGAATGAATGGGTCAATGAAGAAATTAAAGAAGAATTTAAAAAATACATGGAAGCAAATTAAAATGAAAACACATTTCAAAAACCTTTGGGATACAGCAAAGGCAGTCTTAAGAGGAAAGTATATAGCCATTCAGGACTTCCTCAAGAAGTTAGAAAAATCTCAAATAGAAAACCCAACATTACACTTTAGTGACCTGGAAAAAGAACATCAAACAAAGCCTAAATCCAGCAGGAGAAGGGAAATAATAAAGATAAGAGCAGAAAAAAATGATACAGAAATTAAAAAAAAAAAAAAACAATAGAACAGATCAATGAAAGTAGGAGCTGGTTCTTTGAAAGAATTAACAAGATTGATAAACCCCAAGCCAGATTTATCAAAAAGAAAAGAGAAAGGACTCATAAATAAAATCATGAATGGAAGAGGAGAGGTCACAACCAACACCAAGGAATTATAAGAGAATATTATGGGCAATTATATGCCAACAAATCAGGCAATCAAGAAGAAATGGAGAAATTCCTAGAAATATATAAACTACCAAAACAGACACAGCAATAGAAAACCTAAACAGACCCATAACCAGCAAAGAAATTCAACATGTAATCAAAAATCTCCCAACAAACAAGAGACCAGAGCCAGATGGCTTCCCAAGGGAATTCTACCAAACATTTCAAAAAGAATTAATACCTAGGGGCGCCTGGGTGGCTCAGTGGGTTAAGCCTCTGCCTTCGGCTCAGGTCATGATCTCAGGATCCTGGGATGGAGCCTGCATCGGGCTCTCTGCTCAGCAGGGAGCCTGCACCCCCCTCCACCTCTCTGCCTGCCTCCCTGCCTACTTGTGATCTCTGTCTGTTAAATAGATAAATAAAATCTTTAAAAAAAAAAAAAAGGGATTAATACCGAGTCTTCTGAAACTGTTCCAAAAAATAGAAATGGGAGGAAAAGTTCCAAATTCATTCTATAAGAACAACATTACCTTGATCCCAATACCAGACCAATCCCACTAAAAAGGAAAATTAGATACCAATATCCCTGATGAACATGGATGCAAAAATTTTCACCAAAATAGTAGCCAATAGGATCCAACAGTAGATTAAAAGGATTATCCACCACGACCATGAGGGATTTATTTCTGGGCTGCAGGAGTGGTTCAACATCCACAAATCATTCAGTGTGATATACAACATTCATAAAGGAAAGGACTAGAACCATATGATCCTCTCAATAGATACAGAAAAAGCATTTCAGAAAAACAGCATCCTTTTTTGATAAAAACCCTCCACAAAGTAGAGATACAGAAAACATACCTCAACGTCATAACAGTCATATATGAAAGACTCACAGCGAATATCATCCTCAATGGGGAAAAACTGAGAGCTTTTCCCATAAGGTCAGGAACATGACAGGGATGTCCCCTATCACCACTGCATATCACTGAAAGTCATACACTCAGGAGAGAACAAAAAGAAATTAAAAAGCATTCAAAACCACAAAGAAGAAGTCAAACTTTCACTATTTACAGGCAAGAAGATAGTCTATATATAGAGTATCTATATATAGATACTCTCTCTCTCTCTCTCTCTCTCTCTCTCTCTCTATATATATATATATATATATATATATATAGACAACTTGAACCACTCCCCCCAAAAATTGCTAGAAATGATATAGGAATTAAGCAAAATCACAGAATATAAAATTAATACACAGATGTCTGTTGCATTTCTATACATTATTAATGAAGAGGCAGAAAGAGAAATCAAGGAGTTGATCTCATATACAACTGCACCAAAAACCATAAGATGCCTAGAAATGTAAAAGATCTATACTCTGAAAACTACAGAACCCTTATGAAAGAATATGCGATGGAAAAACATTCCATGCTCAAGGACTGGAAAAACAAGTATTGTTAAAATGGGTATGCCACTCAACATGACCTTCACATTCAATGCAATCCCTATCAAAATAAAAGAAGCATTTTTCACAGAGCTGAAACAAACAATCCTAAAATTTGTATGGAACCAGAAAAAGACCCCAAATAGTCAAAGTAATGTTGAAAAAGAAAACCAAACCAGGAGTCTTCAGAATTCCAGACTTCAAACTGTCATTACAAAGCTGTAATCATCAAGATGCTATGGTACTGACACAAAAACAAACACACTGATCGATGGAACAGAATTAAAAAACCCAGAAATGGACTCTCAACCCTATGGTCAACTAATATCCAACAAAGCAGTTAAGAATATCCAATGGAATAAAGGTGGTCTTTTCAACAAATAGTATTCTTAAAATTGGACAGCCACAATCATAAGAATGAAACCAGACTACTTTCCTACACTATACCAAAAAATAAATTCATAATGGATGAAACACCTAAATATGAGATGGAACCCATCAAAACCCTAGAGGAGGACACAGGCAGCAACATTTTTTACCTTAGCCACAGCAACTTCTTGTTAGACACATCTCCAGAGGTAAGGGAAACAAAAGCAATAATGAACATTGGGACTTTATCAGGACACAAAACTTTTGCACAGCAAAGGAAACCATCAACAAAACTAAAAATCAACCTAAAGAACAGGAGAAGCTATTTGTAAGTCACATATCAGATAAAGGGCTAATATCCATAATCTATAAAAAAAAAAAACCCAACTTCTCACACCCTATATCCAAAAGAAACCAAGAAATCCAGCAAAGAAAAAGGCAGAAGACATAAACAGACATTATCCAAATAAGACATACAAATGGACAACAGACACATGAAAAAATAATCAACATCACTCATCATCAGAGAAATACAAATCAAAACCACAATGAGATACCACCTCACACCAGTCAGAATGGCTAAAATTAAGTCCAGAAACAACATATGTTGGCAAAGATGTGGAGAAAGGAGAACCCTCTTACACTGCTGTTGTGAATGCAAACTGGGTGCAGCCACTCTGGAAAACAGTATGGAGGTTCCTCAAAAAGTTAAAAATGGAACTACCCTCAACCCAGCAGTTGTACCATTAGGTATTTATGCAAAGGACAAAAAATAGTGATTTGAAGGGGGCATATGAGACCCAATGTTTATAGCAGCAATATCCACAATTACAAAACTATGGAAAGAGCCCAGATGTCCACTGACAGCTCAATGGATAAAGAAGATGTAATATATGTATATGTATATATATATATATATATATATATATATAATTGAGATTTTCTCTCTCCCTCTCTCTTTGCTCCTCTCCCAACTCATGTGTGGTCTCTCTAAAATAAATGAATAAATCTTTTGAAAAATAAAATTAAAAAAAATAATATTTGTTCACTAGTTGTTTTTCCAGTTCCTTTTTATATAATATCTTATAACCCAGGGGAATAGTATTTTTCTCCTATATTTATGGGTATAAAAATAGCTGAAAATGGTTACAAATTTACCAAAGTATATGTAGTAAGTTTTAGAGTTAGGAATAAAATCTAAGTCTGGCTCTAAAACCCATTTTTCCCCCAGTACAAAATGCTCTACCATATCTGTCCTTATAGACACATAAATGCATTAAATTTACCTGGTGGGTGTTATCTGAATTGTGAACTCTATTCTAGAAGAAAATAACTGTCACTTTAGGGCTGGTCTCATAGATATAAAACATAATATAAAATACTCAACCATCAAAAATCTTGCCATTTGTAACAGCATGGAGGAAACTAGAGGTTATTATACTAAGAGAAATAAATCAGAGAAAGACAAATACCATAAGATTTCATTCATATGTGGAATTTGATAAACAAAACAGAACAGAGGGGAAGGGAAAGAAAAATAAAATAAGATAAAAACAGAGAGAGGCAAACCATAAGAGACTCTTAAATTTAGGGAACAAACTGAGAGTTGCTAGAGGAGTGGTGGGTGTGGGGTTGTGGTAATTGGGTGATGGACATTAAAGAGGGCACTTGATTTAGTGATCACTGGGTGTCATATGCAACTAATGATCACTAAACTCTACCATGAACCTAAAAATATGTTAACCAACTTAAATTTAAATTTAAAAAAAGACATTGCTAATGACCTTACAGAAATAATAGATTACTGACCAATTATTTGACATTAAATCCAGTAATAGATTTAATGAACAAATTTCTAGAAAGAAACAAACCACTAAAACTGACTCAAGAAACAAATGCACCATCTGAATAAGCTATAACAAGTAATTAAATTAGTAATAAAAAAAAAAGTCCAACAAACAATTTAAGGCCATTTAGCCTCACTATTGATTCGTACCATTTAAAGAAGAATTAATACCAATTGTGCACAAAATCTTCCAAAATAGAAGAAAAAGTTTTTTTACAACTCATTCTATAAGCCAATATTACAATGTTACTAAAACAATACAAAGATATTGCAAGAAAGAAAAACTACAGACCAATATCTCTTATGAATATAGACACAAATATCCTTAACCAAATATTAGCAAACTGAATCTGGCAAAAAATAAAAAGAATTACACATTGTGGATAAGTGGGATCTATCCCCTATGAAAGGTTAGTTCAATATTCATAATGTAATACTCCATATCAATAGGATACAAAGCAAACAAAAACACAGAATCATTAATGCAGGAAAACCATTTGATAATATCCAATACGTTTTCATGATATGAACACTCACCAAAATAGGAATAGAAGGAACTTTCTCATCTTGATAAACGACATCTATGGAAAACCTCCAGTAAACATTATATTCAAAGATGAAAGACTTGCTGATTCCTCCCTTATATCTCCCTTATATCAAAAACAAAAGAAGGATATCCATTCTACTCAAAATTGTAATAATGGACCCAGCAAGGGCAATTAAGCAAGGGGAAAAAAAAAAGAAGAAGAAGCATTCAGACTGCAATAGAAATATCTCTATTATTATTTGCAGATCACAGTCTTTTAATTAGAAAATCCTAAGAAATCCACTTTCAAAAAACCTGTTAGAATAAATGAGTTCAGCAATGTTTTATCAATATACAAAAATAAATTGTGTTTTGATACACTCTCAATAAATAATCCAAAAATAAGAAAAGAATTCCATTTACAAGAGCATCAAAAAAAATGCAATACCTAAGGATAAATTAAGAAAAGAAATGCACAACTCAGACTTTGAGAACTACAAATTATTGCTGAAAGAAATTAAAGAACATCTAAATGAAAGGGAAAACGTCCAGGTTCATGGATCAGAAGACTTAATATTGTTAAGAGAACAATATTCCCCAAATAGATTTACTGATTTAATGTAAGCCATATCAGAATCCAGGAGATTTCTATGCAGAAACAAGCTTATTTTAAAATGTATATGAAATTACAAAGAACCAGGAATAGCCAGAATATTATTTTTGCAAAGATTGTATTTCTTTATTTGAGAGATACAGAGCGAGAGCATAAAGGAGGAAGAGGCAGAGGGAGAAGGAGATTCCCTCCTGAACAGGGAACCAGAGGCTCAATCCCAGGACCTTAAGATCATGACCTGAGCTGAAGTCACACACTTAACCGACTGAGCTACCCAGGGACCCCTCCATAAGATTCTTTAAAAAGAAAATATGAAAGACACACTTCTCAATCCCAAATGCATTACAAATCAATGATAACCATGATAGTGTAGTATTATCATAAGAAGATACATACAAATCAATAGAAAAGAATTGAAAGTCCAGATATAAACCCCAGGTGTATATGGTCAACTAGTTTTTGACAAGGGTACCAAGTCCATTGTTGAAATGTCTTTTCAACAACTAATGCTGGGAAAACTGTACAGCCAAAAGCAAAAGAATGAAGTTGGACACTTAACTCACATGATTTTAAAAAGTAATTGAAAATGGAGGGAGAGGGAAGATAGCAGAAGAGTAGAGGACCTCTTTTCATCTGGTCCCTTGAATTTAGCTGGATATCTATCAAACCATTCTGAACTCCCATAAATTCAGCCTGAGACCTAAGAAAATTTATCTGGAACTCTACAAGTAGGAAAGTGACTGCTTTTTGCAAGGTAGGTGGTGTGGAGACGTGAATCTGTGGGGGAGATACCAGAAGATAAATTGAGGGGGGAGGGAGCCTACATAAACTGGCTACTGGAAAATAATGTAACACAGGAACACACTATCGGAAACCTTAGAAATCTGTTCCAGTGAGGGACATCCCTTTCTGAAAGGGGCTCTGAGAATGAAAAGGACAGAATTCTAAGTGGGTCATTGTGACCTCGGGATCCCAGCAGACGGAACTAACAGAGGTGCATGAACCATAATGTCCAAGGAGTAGAGCAGGGAAAGTGGTTACAGTCAGCAAGCCCAGGAGGGGACTCTCAGCAAAAGTTGTCATAAACCTCGAGTCAGGCCAGTCAGCTGACCACTCTTTGCTGCGCACCCTGAGAAGAACTGGAATATGCAGGCTACTTACCATGCCCTGGGAGGGGCCAAACAGATGCACCCATGACACGGCAACAGCTCTGAGGGTGGCAGTGACCCTGGAAAGGACAATAGGGAGGCACCCAGCTATGGCCTGGGAGCAGTGGAGCAGGGTATGTGCATGGGCCCACAACCAGTCACAGCCCCAAGGACACAAGTGCAGTGATATTTGCCAGTCCCTAGGACTCATCACAGGAGGATTATAGTGACACACACAAGGGTCTGTGGAGCCTGGCATACATAAAAGTGAAAACTGTTGTCTCATAGGGTTTAATGAAGAGGGAGGACCACTATCTTTCAGCTCTGGGCAGGAGAGCTGGGTGTGGCCATTTTTACTCTGACTCTCTAAAGAGGTGCCAAAAGCCTCCATGGAGGACCAGCTTACACCAAGCCCAGCCCCCTGACAGGGATGGGGCAACTCCACCTAAAGACACACATGAGAAGCAGCACAGCAGGACCCTTCCCCAGAAGACAGACAAGAACAGGTGAAAAACAACTGTATGGATCCCACATAACTATAAAACTCCAGTGCCAGGGGAAAATAGTATATTGAGCTCCAGGTGTCTTCTCATGACTCATTTATTTTTCAGCCCAAAATTTTCCATTTCTTTTTTTTTAACTTTTTCCCATTTCAACTAGATGATCTTACCAACTTATGTTTTAAGTCACTTTTCAACTTTAATTTTTTATATCTACATTTTATAAAATATGCTTCATTTTAGTCCTTTCTTCACTCTATTTTATTCATATACATATATATACATATACATATACATATATATACATGTACATATATGTATACATGTACATATACAAGTTTTGCTTTCTCTGCAATTTTGGGATTTAGTGTCTTCTAACACATAGGCCAACATTCAATCAGGAACATGTGGATTACCCTGCTTTGTTCACCTGCAAGATTATACTTTTTCCCTTCCCTGTTCTGTTTCAATTTCATTTTGTTTGCTTTTCGGTTGTGGTTTCTGACCACTTTGGATTTGTCTAGGGTGTATTTTGCTTGGTTCATGGTTGATATTTTGCACTCTGCTGACTGGCTCACCCATCCTTCTCTGGGCAAAATGACTAAAAGGAGGAATTCACAACAAAAGAAAGAAACGGAGGCAATGTTCTCTGCCACAAAGCTTATTGATATGGATATTAGTAAGATGTCAGAAATGGAATTAAGGTATGAGCAAGTATATGCCAACAGATTAGGCAAACTGGAAGAAACGGATTCATTCTTAAAAACTTCTAAACTACCAAGACTGAGACAAGAAGAGGTATAAAATCTTAACAGACCCATAACCAGCAAGAAAATTGAAGCAGTAATCAAAAATCTCCCAACAAACAAGAGCACCAGGCTGGATAGCTTCCCAGGGGAATTCTACCAAACATTTAAAGAACTAATACCTATTCTTCTGAAACTGTTTCAAAAAAAAAAAAAAAGAAAGAAAGAAAGAAAGAAAGAAAAGAAAAGAAAAGAAAAGAAATGGAAGGAAAACTTCCAAGCTCTTTCTATGAGACCAGCATGACCTCCTCCCCAAAATCATACAAAGATGCAATCAAAAAGGAGAATTAAAGACCAATATCCCTGATGGACATGGTTGCAAAAATTCAGAAAACTATAGAATACTTATGAAAGAAACTGAGGAAGATAGAAAGAAATGGAAAAACTTTCCATGCTCATGGATTGGAAGAATAAACATTGTTAAAATGTCTGTGTTACCTAGAGCAATCTACACATTCAATACAATCCCTATCAAAATAACATACACTTTTCACACAGCTGTAACAAATAATCTTAAAATTTGTATGGAACCTAAAAAAGATGCTGAATAGCCAAATAAATGTGGAAAAAGAAAACCAAAACTGGTGGGATCACAATTCTTGACATCAATCTCTATTACAAAGCTATAATCATCAAGACAGTATGGTACTAGCACAGAAACAGACACATAGACCAATGGAACAGAATAGAGAAGCCAGAAATGGACCCTATTTCTATGACCAACTACTCTCCAACAAATCAGGAAAGAATGTCCAGTGGGAAAAAAGGACAGTCTCAGGGAAGGCTCCAGATGGTAGAGGAGTAGAAGACCTAAATTTCTTCTGGTCCTATGAATTCAGCTAGATAGTTATCAAACCATTCTGAACACCTACAAACTCAACAGGAGATTGAAGAAAAGAATAGCAACTCTATGAACAGAAAAACAACCACTTTTTGGAAGGTAGGACATATTGAAAAGTGAATCTGAGGTGATATACTGGAAGACAGACCACAGCGGGAGGGAGTCTCTGAGAGCCGGCTATAGGCAGGTGATAGAGCAGAAGAGCACAAAATTGGAACTTTTAGAAGTTTGCTCTGATGAGAGACATCACTCTGGTGGCTAAGTGAGGGGTGGAAACCTCACTGGGACAATGTGGTCTCAGGACTCTCAGGGTCACAGAAAGACTTAGGGTGCCTGAATATGGCAGAGCTCCCAGGTATCAGAGCAGGGAAGCCAGCTAGAAAGACAGAGCTGAGGACTGGGCTCTCAGCTCAGGGCTGCCATGAACTGTGATCCATGGCAGAGTCAGACCACTACTCTTAAAGCAGGGGCCCAACAAGCAACAGATCTGGGGAGACTCCATTTCCTCTATGTGAGGATGGAAAGGGAGCCTGCTGCAGGAATCTGCTGGGTTTGGAGACTCCAAATGGGGTTGTGTGACAGAGATAGAAATGCTCTACTCAGGCACAGGCTGGGTGAGCACAGAGTGCAGCCAGAGACTAGGGTGACAAGAGTGATTGCTTTTCTCTGAGGATGCCCTGAGGACTGGGGTCCTGAGCTCTCAGGGTCAGAGACTGGGAGGCCACATTTTCATTCTCGTCCTCCAAAGCTGTATGGAAAGCTTTCAGAGAACAAAAGCTACCGAGAACAAATCCAAGCAGATTACTTACCCTGGCCCTTGGCAAGGGAGGTACAATTCCAACTTGGGCAAAAACATTTTAGAATCGCTGCAACAGGCCCCTCCCCCAGAAGAAGATGAGCAAGAACATCCAGCCAAGGCCAAGTTTACCAGTCAAGGAGAACTGCAAAGCTCCAGTGCTAGGGGAACACAGCACATAAAATTCAAGGCTTTTCCCCCACGATTCTTTAGTCTTTAAAGTTAATTATTAAAATTTTCTTCATTTTTTTTCTTTTTCTATTTCTTTTTTCTTTTATTTTTTTTCTTTTTCAATCAACTTATTAATTCTTTCTTTAAAATCTTTTTAAATTTTCATTTTTACTGTCATATTCTATACCTTCACTGTATTTAAACCTTTTTTGTATGTATATATGTATACAAATGTATATGTATATTCTTTCTTTAAAATTTTGCGATGCAGATTCTTCTAAGAGACAAAAATATGCCCTTAATCCAGTGTATGGCTTTGTTCTATTCACCTGCCTGATCACATTCTCTCCCTTTTTTTCTCTTTTTTAAAAAATTTTTCTTCTTTTTTTCAAACCAAGCTATCTTATCAATTCCTTTTTTAAATCTTTTTTTTAACTTTCATCTTTACAGTCATATCTCATCCTTTCATCATATTCACCCTTATTTTTATATATATGTAAGTTTTTCTTTCTTTAAAATTGTGGGAGGCAGTTTCTTTCAACAGACCAAAATACATCCAAAATCTAGTGTTTGGTTCTATTCTATTCACTAGTCTGATCATATACTTCTTCTGCCTTTTTTTTCCTTCCCACCCCTCAGCTCCAGTTTTGGGGATCTTCTTATTTGTTTAGTATATATTTTTCTAGGGTCATTGACCACTTGTAACATTTTGTTCTCTTGTTCTTTTATTCTTCTCTAGACAAAATGACAAAAAGGAAAAACTCACCGCAAAATAAATAAATAGATAAGAAAGAACAAGAGTCAATATGGACTGTTAGGGAGATAATCAACATGGACAATAGTAAGGTTTCAGAACTAGAGTTCAGAGTAACGATTAAAAATATACTGGCTGGGCTTGGAAAAGGACAGAAGATACTAGAGAATCCCTTGCTGGAGAAATAAAATCAAACCAAGTTGAAATCAAAATGGCTATTAATGAAGTGCAATTAAAAAATGGAAGCTCTAACTGCTAGGATAAATGAGACAGAAGAGTGAATTAGTGATAGAGAAGATCAAATGATGGAAAATAAAGAAGCTGACAAAAAGAGATAAACAACTATTGGATCATGAGGGGAGAATTCAAGAGATAAGTGATATGGTAAAATAAAACAATATTAGAATAATTGAGATCCCAGAAGAAGAAGAAAGAAAAAAGGGAACAGAAGATATACTGGAGCAAATTATAGCAAAGGACTTCCCTAATTTGGGGAAGGAAACAGGCATCATAATCCAGGAGGTGCAAAAAACCCCACTCAAAATCAATAAAAATAGGTTAACACCCCAACATCTACTAGTAAAACTTAAAAGTCTCAAAGACAGAGAAAATCCTGAAAGCAGCTTGGGATAAGAGGTCTATAACCAACATGGTAGAAACACTAGACTGGCAGCAGACCTATTCATAGAGACCTGGCAGGCCAGAAAGGACTGGCATTATATATTCAGAGCACTAAACAAGAAAAATATGCAGCCAAGAATACTCTATCCAGGTAGGCTACCATCGAAAATAGAAGGAAAAATAAAAACCTTCCAAGACAAACAAAAGTATTTGTGATCACCAAACCAGCCCTACAAGAAATATTGAAGGGTTCTTCTAAGCAAAAAGAGAGACTACAAGTAATATAGACCAGGAAGGAACAGAGACAACATACAGTAAAAGTCACCTTATAGACAATACAATGACACTAAATTCATATATTTCTATAGTTACCCTGAATGTCAATAAGCTAAATGGTGCAATCAAAAGACACAGGATATCAGAGTGGATAAAAAAATAAGACCCATTGATATGCTGTTTGCAAGAGACTCATTTTAGATCCAAAGACAACTTCAGATTTAAGGTGAGGGGGGTGGAAAACCATTTACCATGTTAATGGACATCAAAAGAAAGCTGGGTTGGTAATCCTTATAACACATAAATTAGATTTTAAACCAAAGACAATAATAAGAGATGAATAAGGACACTATATTATACTTAAAGGGTCTATCCAACAAGAAAATTTAACAATTATAAATATTTATGCCCCTAATATGGGAGCAATTATCTAAGTTAACTAATAACACAATCAAAGAAACACATTGACAAGAATATAATAATAGTAGGGGGCTTTAACATGCCCCTCACTGAAATGGATAGATCATCCAAGCAAAAGATCAACAAGGAATTAAAAGCTTTAAATGACACACTGAACCAGATGGACTTCACAGATATATTCAGAACATTCTATCCCAAAGCAACAGAATACATATTCTTCTTTAGTGCACATGGAATATTCTACAGAATAGATCATATTCTGGGTCATAAATCGGGTCTCAACCAGTACCAAAAGTCTAGATTCATTCCCTGCATATTTTTTAACCACAATGCTTTGAAACTATAACTCAATCACAAGAGGAAAGCTGGAAAGAACTCAAATACATGGAGGCTAAAGAGCATCCTATAAGGAATGAATGAGTCAATGAGGAAATTAAAGAGTTAAAAATTTTATGAAAATACAAACACAACTGTTCAAAATCTTTGGGATGAAGCAAAGGCGGTCCTAAGAGGGAAACATATAGCAATACAAGCTTTTCTCAAGAAACAAGGAGAGTCTCAAGTACACAACCTAACCCTAAACCTAAAGGAGCTGGAGAAAGAACAGCAAAGAAAGCCTAAACCCAGCAAGAGAAGGGAAATAAAAAAATATTGGAGGGGAAATCAATGAAATAGAAACCAAAAGAAAAGTAGAACAGATCAACAAAACTAGGAGCCAGTTCATTGAAAGAATTAATAAGATTGATAAACCCCTGCCATATTTATCAAAAAGAAAAGAGAAAGGGACCCACATAAATAAAATCATGAATGAAAGAGGAGAAATCACAACCAACACCAAAGAAACACAAACAATTTTAAGAACAAATTATGAGCCACTATATGCCAACAAATTAGACAATCTGGAAGAAATGGATGTATTCTTAGAGACATATAAACAATTGAAACTGAACCAGGAAGAAATAGAAAACCTGAAAAGACCCATAACCAGCAAGGAAATTAAAGCAGTAATTAAAAATCTCCTAACAGGGATGCCTAGGTGGCTCAGTTGGTTAAGTGGCTGCCTTTGGCTCAGGTCATGATCCCTGTGTCCTGGGATTGAGTCCCAGATCGGGCTCCTTACTCGGCAGGGAGCCTGCTTTTCCCTCTGCCTCTGCCTGCTACTCTCTCTGCCTGTGATCGCTCTCTCGCTCTCTCTCTCTCTCTCTGACAAATAAATAAATAAAATCTTTATAAAAATTTTTTAAAAATTTTTTAAAAATTAAAAATCTCCTAGCAAACAAGAACCCAGGGCCAGATGGCATCCCAGGGGAATTCTACTGAACATTTAGAATTAATACTATTCTCCTGAAACTATTCCAAAACATAGAAATGGAAGGAAAACTTCCAAACTCATTTTAAGAGGCCAGCATTACCTTGATCCCAAAACTGAAGATCTTATCATAAAGGAGAATTACAGACCAATATTCCTAATGAATGTGGATGCAAAAATTCTCACCATAATACTAGCCAATAGGACCCAACAGTAGAGTAAAATGATTATTCACCACCATCAAGTGGGATTTATTCCTGGGCTACAAGGTTGATTCAACATCTGCAAATCAATCAATGTCATACAGTACATTAATTGTAGAAAGGACAAGAACCATTAGATACTCTCAATAGAGGCAGAAAGTATTTAACAATGTATAGCATCCTTTCTTGATTAAAACTCTTCACACTGTAGGGACAGAGGGTACATACCTCAATATCATAAAAGCCATCTATGAAAAACCCACAGCGAATATCATTTCTTTTTTTTTTTTAAGATTTTATTTATTTATTTGACAGAGAGAGATCACAAGTAGGCAGAGAGGCAGGCAGAGAGAGGAAGGGAAGCAGGCTCTCCACTGAGCAGAGAGGCCCGATGCGGGGCTCGATCCCAGGACCCTGAGATCATGACCTGAGCCGAAGGCAGAGGCTTTAACCCACTGAGCCACCCAGGCGCCCCGCGAATATCATTTCTTAATGGGGAAAAACTGAGAGCTTTTCCCATAGTCAGGGACATAGCAAAGATATCCACTATTACCACTGTTACTCAACATAGTACTGGAGGCCTATCCTCAGCAATCAAGAAGAAATAATAGGCATCC
The DNA here is from genome assembly GCA_003697995.1 of Taxidea taxus jeffersonii. Classification (NCBI taxonomy): domain Eukaryota; kingdom Metazoa; phylum Chordata; class Mammalia; order Carnivora; family Mustelidae; genus Taxidea; species Taxidea taxus. The sequence continues at coordinate 29,275 of ML103834.1, read as the reverse complement.
GAATCAGCAAAGAAGTTAAACTCTCACTCTTTGCATATGAGATGATACTTTAAATGGAAAACTCAAAAGACTCTACCCCAAAACTGCTAAAACTCATACAAGAATTCAGTAAAGTGGCAGAATATAAAATCAATGCACAGAAATCAGTTTCATTTTTATACACCAACAAGACAGAAGAAATTGAATCAATCCCATTTATAACTGCACCCAAAACCATAAGATAGCTTTAAATAAATCTAACCTAAGAGACAAAGAATTGATACTCAGAAAACTATAGAATACTCATGAAAGAAATTGAGGAAGACATAAAGAAATGGAAAAACATTTCATGCTCATGGACTGGAAAATGTGTGAAACTGTCCATGTTACCTAGAGCAAGTTACACATTTAATGGAATCCCTATCAAAATGCCATCAACTTTTTTCAAAGAAATGCAATAATCCTAAAATTTATATGGAACTAGAAAACATACTGAATAGCCAGAGGAATGTTGAAAAAGAAAACCAAACCTGGTGGCATCATAATGCCTGACTTCAAGCTCTTACAAAGCTGTAATCATCAAAACAGTATGGTACTGGCACAAAAATAGACACATTAATCAAAGAGTAGAGATCCCAGAAATAGACCCTCAACTCTATGGTCAACTAATCTTCAACAAAGCAGGAAAGAATGTCCAGTGGAAAAAAGACAATTTCTTCAAATAATGGTGTTGGGAAAACTGGACAGCCACATGCAGAATGAAACTGGACCATTTCCTTATACCACACACAAAAATAGAGTCAAAATAGATGAAAGACCTCAATGTGAGGCAGGAATCCATCAAATCCTTGAGGAGAACACAGGAGAACCTCTTGACCTCAGCCACAGCAACTTCTTCCTAGAAACACTGCCAAAGGCAAGGGAAGCAAGGGCAAAAATGAACCATTGGGACTTCATCAAGATAAAAAATTTTGCACAGCAAAGGAAAACAGTCAACAAAACCAAATGGGAGATGATATTTGCAAATGACATATTAGATAAAGGGCTCGTATCCAAAATCTATAAAGAACCTATCAAACTCAACACCCAAAGAATAATTCAATGAAGAAGTGGGCAGAAGACATGAATACACATTTCTGCAAAGAAAACATCCAGATGGCCAGCAGACACTTGAAAAAATGCTCAGCCTCACTGGGCATCAGGGAAATACAAATTCAAACCTCAATGAGATACCACCTCACAACAGTCACAACACTCACAACAGAATGGTGAAAATTAACAAGTCAGGAAATGACAGATGTTGGCAAGGATGTGGAGAAAGGGGAACCCTCCTACACTGCTGGTGGGAATGAAAGCTGGTGCAGCCACTCTGGAAAAGAGTATAGAAGTTCCTCAAAAAGTTGAAAATAAAACTAACCTATGACCCAGCAATTACAGTACTGGGTATTTACCCAAAGGTACAAATGTAGTGATCCAACAGGGCATCTGCACACCAATGTTTAAAACAGCAAGGTCCACATCACCCAAACTATGGGAAGAACCCAGATGTCCATCAATAGATGAATAGATAAAGAACAGGTGGCATGTATATACGATGGAATATTACACAGCCATCAAAGTAAATGAAACTTGCCATTTGCAACGATGTGGATGGAACTAGAAGGTATTATGCTAAGTGAAATAAGTCAATCAGAAAGACAATTATCATATTATATCACTAATATGTGAAATTTAAGAAAAACAGAGGACCATACAGAAAGAGAGGAAAAAAATAAAACAATATGAAACCAGAGAGGGAGACAAACCATAAGAGACTCTTCATCATAGCAAACATACTGAGGGTTGCTAGAAGGGAAGAGGATGGGAGGGATGAGGTAATTGGGTGATAGACATTAAGGAGGGCATGTGATGTAATGAATACTGGGTATTATATAAGACTGATGAATCACAGACCTATACCTCTGAAACCAATAACACATTATATGTTTACTAACTGAATTAAAATAAAAAACTTTTAAAAAGAACTACATATGCATTTAATCCAAAAGAAGGCACAGAAAAAGAAAAAGAAATGAGAAGCTATATGATAGAAATCTAAACACATCAATAATTATATGTAAATAATTTAAGCATTCTAATTAAAAGGTCATGGTCATTAAGAGTGTTTTTTGAAAAGCAAATACCTAAATACATACTGTATACAAGAAATGAACTTTGTATAAAAACTCTGATTGATTAAAATAAAAGGAAGGAAATAAATAAAATCTTTAAAAACATCAAAGGAAGGATTAAATTGTACCATCTAAATACTAATAGTAATTTTTATCTTATAAGACTTTATTTATTTGACAAAGAGAGAAAGAGAGATCACAAGTAGGCAGAGAGGCAGACAGAGAGAGGAGAAACAAGCTCCCCACCGAGCAGAGAGCCCAACGCAGGGCTTGATCCCAGGACCCTGAGATCATAACCTGAGCTGAAAGCAGAGGCTTAACCCACTGAGCCACCCAGGTGCCCCTAATAATAATTTTTAAAAAATAAAGGGGCTATATTAATACCTAACAAAGTAGACTTCAGAACAAAGCATGTTGTCAGGGATATTAAAGGATATTCTATCAAGGAAAAAGGATCAATTCATCATGAATACATAGAAAACCCAAATGTATATAAATTCAGTAGCAGAACTTCAAAATTTATAAATGAAAAACCAGATTTCTAGAATAAATTGGCAAATGTACAATTATAGCTGGAAAGTTCAACACTATTTCCTCTGTAATTGAGCAACAAAAATATAATAACCCAGTAAGGATAAGTTAGAAAACTAACAACCAACTTTGCTAATAGAACACTCCTCCAAAATCTATAAGTATATGCATTGTTCTTCAGAATGCACTAATATTTATCAAAAAAGACTACTTTCTGGTCAGTAGCATAAATCCAGTGTTATACCCCATTCAGCTTATATGACCTCATTTGCATGTCTTCCCAACTCCATATTCCTAACTCCATATTCCATCATAATATCTTAAATTGGGTCTTGAGTACCTACTAGGGATAGATGCTATCAACACCATCTCATGATTTAAATGTATACACACACACACACATTGATACAGAAATAATCACAGAGGTGTATGTATGTGGTTTATTATGCATACCTATATGATATATTTTATAAACATATATAAATATATATGTATATACATTTATACATATATATATTTCTTAAGTCTAACCACTGAGGAACTAAGATCAAAGACATTGAAACAGCAGCAAGCATGAGTAGCATGTAGATCTTTCCTCCTCCATAAAGTGAACCAGAGATCTTTGAATAACCAAGTCATTCCGAGATTTGAGTAGGCAAATTTAAAAAATTCCTAAAATATCTAGTAGTAACAAAAGTAAAGATGTGCTTAAAAAAGATGGAGCACGTTGAAGTGCACAGTGGCCAACATGAGTTTCCCACGGGTACACTGGAACAACATGAGCAAACAACATAAATATGGTAATAATTTAAATAAATAATTTAGAAAACAAATGAGGGAAAAGGGACAATTTTTTCTTTTCCTTTTTTAAAATTTTTTAAATTTAATTTATTTTCAATGTAACAGAATTCATTGTTTATGCACCACACCCAGTGCTCCATGCAATACGTGACCTCCATAAAACCCATCACCTGGCTCCCCCAACCTCCCACCCCCCACCCCTTCAAAACCCTCAGAATGTTTTTCAGAGTCCATAGTCTCTCATGGTTCAACTCCCCTTCCAATTTCCCTCAACTCCTTTCTCCTCTCCATCTCCCCATGTCCTCTGTGTTATTTGTTATGCTCCACAAATAAGTTAAACCATATGA
>ML103834.1:0-25346 GCA_003697995.1 Taxidea taxus jeffersonii | reverse complement strand
CATAGTCTCTCATGGTTCAACTCCCCTTCCAATTTCCCTCAACTCCTTTCTCCTCTCCATCTCCCCATGTCCTCTGTGTTATTTGTTATGCTCCACAAATAAGTGAAACCATAGGATAATTGACTCTCTTTGCTTGACTTATTTCACTCAGCATAATCTCTTCCAGTCCCCTCCATGTTGATACAAAAGTTGGGTATTCATCCTTTCTGATGGAGGCATAATACTCCATAATGTATATGGACTACATCTTCCTTATCCATTCATCCATTGAAGGGCATTTTAGTTTTTTCCACAGTTTGACTGTGGCCATTGCTGCTATGAACATTGGGGTGCAGATAGCCCTTCTTTTTACAACGTCTGTATCTTTGGGGTAAATACCCAGTAGTGCTATTGCAGGGTCATAGGGAAGCTCTATTTTTAATTTCTTAAGGAATCTCCACACTTTTTTCCAAAGTGGCTGCACCAACTTGCATTCCCACCAATAGTGTAAGAGGGCTCCCCTTTCTCCACATCCTCCCCAACACGTATTGTTTCCTGTCTTGCTAATTTTGGCCATTCTAACTGGCATAAGGTGGTATATCAATGTGGTTTCAAATTGAATCTCCCTGATGGCTAGTGATGATGAACATTTTTTTATGTGTCTGATAGCCATTTGCATGTCTTCATTGGAGAAGTGACTGTTCATGTCTTCTGCCCCAACAGAAGAAGAATTCAGAGGCTGGGCCTTCTACAACAGAACTAATAGCTATGGACATAGACAATACATCAGAAAGGGAATTCAAGCTATCAATTATCCAGGCAATAGCTAAGTTGGAGAAAGCCATGGATGACAAAATGGAATTGATTAGGGCAGAAGTGAAAGCCACCAGGGATGATGTTCACAATGTTCTCAATGAGTTCCAATCTAATATAAATTCTCTAAAAGCTAGGGTAACTGATACAAAAGATAGAATTAGTGATCTGGAGGACAAACAGATAGAGAGAAAGGATCATGAGGAAGCCTGGAACAAACAGCTTAGAAGCCATGAAAACAGAATTAGGGGAATAAATCATGCCATGAAACATTCCAACATCAGAATTATTGGAATCCCTGAGGGGGAGGAGAAAGAAAGAAGACTAGAAGATATAGTTGAACAAATTCTCCATGAAAATTTTCTCAATGTGGCGAATGGAATCATCCTGCGTGTACTAGAGGCAGAATGGTCTCCCCCCATTCTGAAAGACCTCAAGACACCTGATAGTGAGAATGATGAATCATAATTGTAGACAGGACCTCTTGAAAGCAGCTAGGACAAAGAAGTTCCTTACGTACAGAGGAAAGCTCATCAGAATAACATCAGACCTGTCCACAGAAACCTGGCAAGCCAGAAAGGGCTGGCAAGATGTATTCAGGGCACTAAATGAGAAGAACATGCAGCCAAGAATACTTTATCCAGCAAGACTGACATTCAAAATGGATGGAGAGATAAAGAGTTTCCAAGACCGGCAAGGTTTAAAAGAGTATGCGACCAACAAGCCAACACTGCAGGAGATATTAAGGGGCATTCTATAAAAGAGGAAAATCCTAAGAATATCATTGAACAGAAATATATGGAGACAATCTACAGAAAGAAAGACTTCAAAGGTAACATGATATCAATAAAAATGTATCTCTCAATAATCACTCTCAATGTGAATGGCCTAACTGCACCCATAAAATGACACAGGGTTGCAGATTGGATTAAATGACAGGACCCATCCATATGTTGTCTACAAGAGACCCATTTACAACCTAAGGATACACCCAGACTGAAAGTGAAGGGATGGAGAAGCATTTTTCATGTCAATGGGCCTCAAAAGAAGGCCGGGGCAGTGATTCTCATATCAAATAAATTAGATTATAAACTAAAGACTGTAATCAGAGATACAGAAGGACACTACATAATTCTTTTTATTTTTATTTTTTAAATTTATTTATTTATTTATTTATTTATTTATTTATTTGACAGAGATCACAAGTAGGCAGAGAGGTGGGGGGCAGGGGGAAAGCAGGCTCCCTGCTGAGCAGAAAGCCCGACGCGGGGCTCGATCCCAGGACCCTGAGACCACGACCTGAGCCGAAGGCAGAAGCTTTAACCCACTGAGCCACCCAGGCGCCCCAGGACACTACATAATTCTTAAAGGCACTATCCACCAAGAAGATCTAACAATTGTAAATATTTATGCCCCCAATATGGGAGCAGCCAATTACATAAGAAAACTGTTAATCAAAATAAAGAGTCATATTGATATGAATACATTAATAGTAGGGGATCTTAACACGCCACTCTCAGTAATAGACAGATCATCCAAGCAGAAAATCAGTAAAGAAACAAGAGCATTGAATGAAACATTGAACCAGATGGACCTCATAGATATTTACAGAACGTTCCATCCTAAAACAACAGAATAGTCATTCTTCTCAAGTGCACATGGAACCTTCCCCAGAATAGACCACATACTGGGTCAAATCAGGGCTCCTCAACTGATACCAAAAGATTGAGATTATTCCCTACATATTCTCAGAGCACAGTGCTTTGAAACTGGAGCTCAATCACAAGGAAAAGTTTGGAAGGTACTCAAACACCTGGATGCTAAAGACCACCTTGCTAAAGAATGCTTGGATCAACCAGAAGATCAAAAAAGAACTTAAACAATTCATGGAAACTAATGAGAATGAAGACACTTTGGCCCAAAACCTATGGGATACAGCAAAGGCAGTCCTAAGGGGGAAATACATAGCCATCCCAGCCTCCCTCAAAAAAATTGAAAAATCCAGAATACTCCAGCTGTCTCTACACTTTAAAGAACTGGAGAATCAACAACAAATTAAGCCAACTTCACACACAAGAAGGGAAATAATCAAGATTAGAGCAGAGATCAATGAGATAGAAACTAGAGATAGAGTAGAACGCATCTATGAAACTAGAAGCTGTTTTTTTGAAAGAATCAATAAGATCAATAAACCATTGGCCACATTAATCCAAAATAAAAGAGAGAAGGCCCAAATTAATAAAATTATGAATGAAAAGGGAGAGAAAGGAAATAGAAACAATCATCATAAGTTATTATCAACAGTTATATGCCAATAAGTTAAGCAACCTAGATGAAATGGATGCATTCCTGGAAAACTATAAACTTCCAAAATTGAACCAGGAAGAAACTGACAACCTGAATAGACCAATATCTAGTAATGAGATTGAAGCAGTGATCAAAAACCTCCCAAAAAACAAGAGCCCAGGACCTGATGGATTCCCTGGGGAATTCTACCAAACTTTCAAAGAAGAAATAACACCTATTCTCCTGAAGCTCTTTCAAAAAACTGAAGCAGAAGGAAAACTTCTAGACTCTTTTTATGAAGCCAGCATTACCCTAATGCCCAAACCAGGCAAAGACCCCACCAAAAAGGAGAACTTCAGACCAATATCACTGATGAATATGGATGCTAAGATTCTCAACAGGATCCTAGCAAATAGCATCCAAAAGCACATTAAAAAGATTATCCACCATGACCAGGTGGGATTCATCCCTGGGTTGCAAGGATGGTTCAACATTCGCAAATCAATCAATGTGATAGAACAAACTAATAAGAGAAGAGAGAAGAACCACATGGTCCTCTCAATTGATGCAGAAAAAGCATTTGACAAAATCCAGCATCCGTTCCTGATTACAATGCTTCAAAGTATAGGGATAGAGGGAACATTCCTGAACTTCATAAAATCTATCTATGAAAAACCCACAGCAAATAGCATCCTCAATGGGAAAAAGCTTACAGCCTTCCCATTGAGATCAGGAACATGAAAAGGATGCCCACTCTCACCACTCTTTTTCAACATAGTATTAGAAGTCCTAGCAACAGCAATCAGACAACAAAGAGAAATAAAAGGTATCCAAATTGGCAATGAAGAAGTCAAACTCTCTCTCTTCTCAGATGACATGATACTTTATATGGAAAACCCCAAATACTCCACCCCTAAGCTACTAGAACTCATACAGCAATTCAGTAATGTGGCAGGATACAAAGTCAATGTACAGAAATCAGTTGCTTTCTTATACACTAACCATGAAAACACAGAAAGGGAAATTAGAAAATCGATTCCACTTACTATCCAAAAACCATAAGATACCTGGGCATAAACCTAACCAAAGAGGTAAAGGATCTGTACTCAAGGAACTACAGAACACTCATGAAAAAATCAAAGAAGACACAAAAAGATGGAAGACCATCCCACGCTCTTGGATTGGAAGAATAAACATTGTTAAAATGTCTATACTGCCTAGAGCAATCTATACCTTTAATGCCATTCCAATCAAAATTCCACCAGTATTTTTCAAAGAGCTGGAGCAAATAATCCTAAAATTTGTATGGAACCAGAAGAGACCCCGAATTGCTAAGGAAATGCTGAAAAAGAAAAACAAAACTGACGTCATCACATTACCTGATTTCAAGCTTTACTACAAAGCTGTGATCACCAAGACAGCATGGTACTGGCATAAAAACCGGCACATACACTAGTGGAACAGAGTAGAGAGCCCAGATATGGACCCTCAACTCTATGGTCAAATAATCTTCGACAAAGCAGGAAGAAATATACAGTGGAAAAAAGACAGTCTCTTCAATAAATCATGCTGGGAAAATTGGACAGCTATATGTAGAAGAATGAAACTTGACCTTCTCTTAACACCGTACACAAAGATAAACTTGAAATGGATAAAAGACCTCAACGTGAGACAGGAATCCATCAGAATCCTAGAGGAGAACATAGGCAGTAACCTCTTTGATATCAGCCACAGCAACTTCTTTCAAGATATGTCTCCAAAGGCAAAGGAAACAAAAGCGAAAATGAACTTTTGGGACTTCATCAAGATCAAAAGCTTCTGTACAGCGAAGGAAACAGTCAACAAAACCAAGAGGCAACCCATGGAATGGGAGAAGATATTTGCAAATGACAGCATAGACAAAAGGCTGATATCTAGAATCTATAAAGAACTTCTCAAACTCATCACGCACAAAACAGATGATCATGTCAAAAAATGGGACAAATTTTTTCTTACAGAAATATTCCAATTAATAAAAGTAAAAGACTGATTGAAATAGAAAATCACCATAAGTACACGATAGTTATAATTAATGCAGGAAATATATACAATGCAACATCCACCTACATTTTTTAAAGATTTAATTTTGTAGGAAAGGTTTAGGTTCATAGCAAAATTGAGAGCAAGTACAAAGATTTCCCATATACCTGCTATCTTTACATATGTACAGCTGTCTTCATTGTCAACATCCCTTCCAGAGTGGTACATTTGTTATAAGTAATGAACATACATTGGTCACATCATAATCACTGAGAGTCCATAATATATATTATGGTTCATTCTTGGTGTTGTATTTTCTAGGGATCTGAACAAATGTATAATGACATGTATCTACCATTACATCATATAGAATATTTTAATGCCCTAACACTTGCATTTATCTCAGAGTATCTGTCCACAGTATTTACTAATTACAAAGGGAAGAATGGTAATTTTAGAGTGGAGAATCTTGGAAGATGGTATCATAACTAAGTAACTAAAGTTAACATTATACTAGAATGTTAACATACTATTAACATTAAGTCTGTTCTGATATCATGCACTAAGAAGGACATAGTACCTCTTTTTTAATAATCATAACCTCAATCTTACTGTAAGAAAACAATGGGGAAATCCAGTCAACCAACAAAATAATTGTACACTTCAAAAGCAGCAAGGTTGTAAAAGACAGGGAATATTGAGAACTGCCACAAATCAAAAAAACTTAAGAGATTTAACAACTAAATACAACATAGGATTCAGGACTCCTTCCTGAAATTTAAAAATGAACATTAGTAAAAACACTGGTGAAATTCAAATGTGCTCTATAATTTAGTTGACCCTATTATATCCAGGTTTAATAATTGTTCTATGGTGGTGTCAGATGTTACCATAATGGGATGAGAATCTGGATGAAAAGTACATGGGAACCTCTATACTATTTTTACAATGTTTCAGTAACTGTAAAATTATCTCACAAAACTAAAATAAATATCACCAGGCTTTTTGGTAGAAATTGGCAAACTGGTTTAAAATTTACAGAAGATAGCATATTAGCCATCAGAAAGGACGAATACCCAACATTTGCCTCAACATGATGAAACTGGAGGAGATTATGCCAAACGAAATAAGTCAAACAGAGAAAACAGTATCATAAGGTTTCACTATTTGTGGAACATAAGGAATACCATGGTGGAGATTAGGAGAAAGAAGGGAAGAATGTAGGGGGGCGGAAATCAGAGGGAGGAGACAAACCATGAAAGACTGTGGACTCTGGGAATCAAACTGAGGGTTTTACAGGGGAGGGGAGTAGGGGGATGGGTGAGCCAGTGATGGGTATTAAGGAGGGCATATATTGCATGGAGCACGGGGTTCAAACAATGAATCATAGAACACTACATCAAAAACTAATGATGTACTCTATAGTGATTAACATAATAAAAAAATTTTAAACATAAAAAATATAATTTACAGAAGAATGCAAAAACAAAATACACAAAATAATTTTGTGAAGGATCAAAGATAGACAATTTGTACTAACTGATTTGAAGACATTATAAAGCTATATAATCAATTGAGAGCACATTTGCATAAAGATAGACATATAGATTAGTAGAACAAAACAGTCCTGAAATAGACCTACCATTATATTGGCAACTGATTTTTAAGAAAGGTGCTTAGGTAATTTGTGAGGAAAATAGTAAATTTTCTAAAACTGTTTCTGGGACAATTTGACATTAATATAAAGAAAAAACCACATTCTTGCCTCACAAAAAGCATTTCAAAATATAGCATAGACCTATTTTTAATTCTTGAGGAATCTCCATACTGTCCTCCAAACCAACTGTACCAATTGACTCTTTCACTACTAGTGTACAAGGGTTCCCTCTTCTCTGCATCTTCATCAATACGTGTTATCTCTTACTTTTTGGTAAAAGACATCCTAATAATTATGAGGTGATAGCTCACTGTGGCTTTGATTTGAATTTCCCTGATGACTAGTAACGTTGAATACCTTTACTTGTACCTACTGGTCATTTACGTAGTGTCTTTGAAGAAATATTAAAGATATTTGCCCACTAGAGTTGTAGGAGTTCCATGTATAGTTTACATATTAGCCTCTTATCAGACATGGTTTGCAAATATTTTCGCCCATTTCAGTCTGTCTTTTCATTTTTTTAAATATCTCCTATGCTGTGCATAAGCTTTTTAGTTTGATGAAGTCCCACGTGTTTTTGTTTTTGTTGCCTTTGCATTTGGTGCCATATCTTAAAAAACAGAAAAATATTGCCAAGATCAATGTCAAGGAGCTTATCCCCTGTTTTCTTCAGAGACTATTAAGGTTTTAGGTCTTACATTCAAGTCTTTAATTCATTTGAAGTTGATTTGGGGGCACAATATAAGACAGGGGTCCAGTTTCATTCTTTTCACATGAATACTCAGTTTCCTGACCATCATTTATTGAAGAGACTGTCCTTTTCCATTGTGTTTCTGGTGTCCTTGTCAAAGATTTGTTGATCATATATTCATGGGTTTATTTCTGGGCTCTCTATTCTATTTCATTGGTCTATGTATCTATTTTTATGCAGCACCATACTGTTTTGATTACTACTGGATTGTAATATAGTATGAAATAAGAAGTGCAATGTCTCCAGCTTTGTTCTTCTTTCTCCAGATTGCTTTGGTTATTTAAGGTCTTTTGTGGTTCCATACAATTTTAAGATTTTTTTCCTGTTTCTATGAAAAACACCATGGAAATATTAGCAGGAAGCACATTAAATCTGTAGACTGCTTACATAGTATGGACATTTTAACAATACCAATTCTCCTAGTCCAAGAACACTGGGTATCTTTCCATTAACTGGTGTCTTCAATTTTTTTCATCCTTTTCTCTGTGCAGGTCTTTCACTTCCTTCACTAAGTTTTTTTTTCCTGTTTTATTTGCTCTGATGTTACTGTAAATGGAACTGTTTTCTTAAAATTCTCTTTCAGATGGTTTGTTGTTAATGTATGAGAATATAACTGATTTTCATATGTTGACTTTGTACCCTACAAATCTATTATTTTCTTGTGCTAATTCATTTTTTATTATTTCTTTTTAAATTCCAGAATAGCTAACATAATAGTATTATACTAATTTCTGGTGTACATTATAATGATTCAACAATACTATACATGTTTGGGGGGTAAATACCCAGCAGTGTGATTATCATAGGGTAGTTCCATTTTTAACTCTTTTAGGAAGCTCCATACTCTTTTTCATAGTGGCTGCACCAGTTTGCACTCCCACCAACAGCATATAAGAGTTCCTTTTCCTCCACATCCCTGCCAACACTTGCTCTTTCTTGTCTTGTTGATTTTAGCCATTCTGACAGGTATGAGGTGATACCTGATTGCAATTTTGATTTATACTTCCCTAATAATGAGTGATGTTGAGCATCTTTTCATGTGTCTCCCTGCCATCTATATTTCTTCTTTTGGAGAATTGCCTGTTCATGTCTTCTGCCCATTTTTAATTGGATTATTTTTTTCAGATGTTGAGTTTTATAAGTTCTTTGTATCTTTTGGATACTAACATTTTACCAGATATACTATCTACAAGTTTCTTCTTCCATTGTGTCAAAGATAAACTGACCATATAAAGGTAAGCATATATGTTTATTTCTGGGCTTTTTATTCTATTTTATTGATTTATGTGTCTATTTTTATGCCAATACAATACTGTTTGGATTACTACAACCCTACAGTGTAACTTGAAATCTGGACTTGTGATACCTCCAGCTTTGCTTTTCTTTTTCAATAAAATTTTGGCTACTTGGGGTCTTCACTGATTCCATACAAATTATAGGACTGTTTGTACTACTTACATGAAAGACGTTGTCTGTATTTTGATAGGGATTGCATCAAATCTATAATTTGCTTTGGGTAGTATGGACATTCTAACATTAATTGTTCTTCCGATCAATGATCATGATATATCTTTCCACCTGTTTGTGTCATCCTCAATATCTTTCATCAGTATTTTATCAATTTCAGAGTACAGGTTTTTTCACCTCCTTGTTTAGGTTTATTCATCAGTATTTTATTATCTTTTCTATAATCATAAATTGCATTGCTTTCTTAATTTCTCTTTCAGATTCTTCACTATTAGTATATAAAAATGCCATGAGTTCCTATACATTGATTTTGTATTCTGAAACCTGAATTCACTTATCAGTTCTAGTAGTTTTTTTTAGTGGGAGTATTTAGGGTTTTCTATATACAATATCATGTCTTCTGCAAATAGTGGAAGTTTTACTTCTTTCTTACCTTCGATGCCTTTTTTCCTTCTTTTTTTCTGGCTGGTGAATAGAGATTCTAGTACTATATTAAATCATAGTGGTGAGAGTGGACATTCCTGTCTTGTTCCTGACCTTAGGGGACATGGTCTCAGTCTTTCACCACTATGTATGATATTAGCTGTGGATTTTTCATGATCTTTATTAGGTTGAGATATATTCCCTCTAATGCTACATTATGAAGGGTTTTTATCATGGATGAGTGTTTTACTTTCTCAAATGCTTTCTCTGCATGCACTGAAATCACATGGTTTTCATCCCTTCCTTTACTAATTTAATGTATCTCACTGATTGACCTGAAAATACTAAACTACCCTTTCATCCCAGGGATTAATTCCACTTGACTGTGACGAATGATTTAATATATTTTTGAATTTGGTTTCCTAATATTTTTTTGAGAATATTTGCACCTATGTTCATCAGAAATATTGGTCTGTAATTCTTTGTTTGTAGTCTCTTTTCTTTACTATGTTATGGTAGTCACCATACAGCACGTCATTAGTTTTTGATGCAGTGTTCAGTGGTTCATTACTTGCGTGTAACACCCATTGTTCATTACAACATGTAATCTCTTTATCTGGTTTAGGTATCAAGGTAATACTGGCTTCATAAAATGAATTAAGATGTTTTTCTTCCTCTTCTATTTTTTTAAATAGTTTAAGAATAGGTATTAACTCTTCTTTAAATATTTGGTAGAATTCACCTGTGAAGCCACCTAACCCTGGATTTTTGTTTGCTAAGAGTTTTTTGATTACTGATCCAATTCCATTGCTGTTAATTGGTGTGTTAAACTTTCTATTTCTTCCTGATTCAATTTTGGGAGGTTATACTTCTAGGAATTTATCCATTTTGGGGGGCGTTGTCCAATTTGTGGCATATAATTTTTCATAATCTCTTAAACACTTTTGCCTTTTTATGGTGTCAGCTGCTATTTCTCCCTTTTCATTTTTGATTTTATTTATTTGCATCCTCTTTTACTCTCTTTCTCTTTTGATGAGTCTGGCTGAAGTTTAATCAACTTTGTTGATCTTTTCAAAGAACCAGTTCCTTGTTTATTTCTGTTCTAATCTTTATTATTTTCCTCTTTCTGCTGACTTCACGTTTTGTTTGTTGTTCTTTTCTAATTCCTTTATATGTAAGGTCAGGTTGTTTATTTGGGATTTTTCTTGCTTCTTAACACAAGCCTGATCAACTAGCTATAAACTTCCCTCTCAAAACATCTTGTGTCATATTCCAAAGATTTTGAACCAATGTGTTTTCATTTTCATTTGACTCCATGTATTTTTGGATTTTGTCTGATTTCTTGGTTGACTTGTTAATTGTTTAGTAGCATGTTATGTAGCATCGATATATTTGTGTGCCTTCCAGGTTTTTTCTTATGGTTGATTTCTAGTTCCATAGCACCATGGTAAGAAAAGATGCATGGTATGACTGTAATCTTTTTGAATATGTTAAGAGTTGTTTTGTGGCCTCATATGTGATCTGTTCTGGAGAATGTTCCATACACACTTGAAAAGAATATGTATTCTACTGTTTTAGGATGGAATATTCTGAATATATCTGTTAAAACCATCTTTCAATGTGTCATTCAAAGCCAGTTTCCTTGTTGATTTTCTGTTTGAATGATCTTTCCATTGATGTAAGTGGAGTGTTAAAGTCCCTACTATTATTTTATCACTATTGATTATTTCTGTTTGTTATTTAACTGCTTTTTGTATTTGGATGCTCCCTTGTTGGATTCATAAATACTTACAATTGTATCTTCTTGTTGGATTGTGCCATTTATAAAGAGGTGCCCTTCTTTGTCTCTTGTTACAGTCTTTTGTTTTAAAATCTATTTTGTCCAATGTAGGTACTGCTGCTCTGTCTTTCTTTTCACTTCCATTTTCATTTCACATAAATGTCTCTCCATTCTCTCACTTTCAGTCAGCAATGGCAGTAAATCTGAAACAAGTCCCCTAAAGGCAGCATATACAAGGATCTTGGGTTTTTTGGTTTTCTTTTAAATCCATTCTGTCACCCTACATCTTTTTTTTTTTTTTTTTTTTTGTTAGAGAGAGAGGGAGCGAGCACAGGCAGACAGAGAGGCAGGCAGAGGCAGAGGGAGAAGCAGGCTCCCTGCCAAGCAAGGAGCCCGATGTGGGACTCGATCCCAGGACGCTGGGATCATGACCTGAGCCGAAGGCAGCCGCTTAACCAACTGAGCCACCCAGGCGTCCCCACTCTACATCTTTTGATTGAATTGTTTAGTCCATTTACAAAGTAATTATTGACAGGTATTTATTCCCATTTTTCCCTTGTTTTATGGGGTTTTTGGTATTTCTTCCCTGTTCCTTTCTTCTCCTGCCCTCCTCTCTCAAACTAGGCTTTCTTTAGTGAAATATTTGGATTTCTTACTCTTTATTTTTTCCCTATTATTGTATTTTGATTTGTGGTTGCCATTAGATTTATCCATAACATCTGCAACTAACAGCTTGTATTAAACTGATGTTCACTTAATTCTGGACTCATTCTTTGAGTCCAGAATTTGCTCTCATTTCTGTGTTTGATATTTGGTTTCATATTTTATATCATTTTATTTTGTGCTTCTCTTGACAGATTTTTACAACTTTTTTTCTTTCTTTGTGACTCTTATTGTTCTCACACTTATTCATGGTTGTTTTCCCCTCAGAGTATCCCTTAGCATTTCTTGAAGGGTTGGTTTGGTCGTTATGAATTCTTTTAATTTTAGTTTGTCTGGGAGGCTCTTTATCTCTCCTTCCATGTTGAATGATAACCTTGCTGGATAGAGTATCCTCAGGTACAGATTTTTCCCTTATCAGCATTTTGAATCTACTGTGCCACTCCTTTCTGGCCTGCAAAATTTCTACTGAAAAATCTGATAGTCTTATGGGGATTCCTTTGCATGTAACTGTTTTCTTTTCTCTTTCAACTTTTAAAATTCTTTATCACTATTTTTCACAATTTTAATTACTGTGTGTCTTAGTGGGAACCTCCTGGAGTTGAATTTGTTTGGAGATCTCTGTGCCTCCTGAATCTGGATATCTGTTTCCTTGCCCAGATTCACAAAGTTTCAGCTACTATTGCTTCAAATACATTTTCTGTCCCTCTCCACTCTTCTCTTTCTGGGATACCTATAATGGGAATGTTATAACACTTGATGCTGTCACTAAGTTCTTTAAAGTCTATTCTCAATATACAGTATTTGTCTCTCACTTGTTAAGCTTGATTCCCTTCCACTATTCTATCCTCCAGGTCACTTTTATATTCCTCTACTTCCGGTAGCTGACCATTTATTCCACCTATTATATTTTTTTTTATTTCACTTATTGAGCTCTTGATCACTGACATGTTATTTCTTATCTCTTTGTCAAGGACCTCACTGTTGTCCTCTACCCTTTTCTGAAGTCCAGTGAGTGTCTTTATATTCCTTAAATTCTCTTTCAGGCATATTACTTATTTCTGTTTCACTTAGATCTCCTGCTGTGATTTTGTCCCATTCTTTCATTTGGGACATATTCCTCTATCTCCTCATTTTGTCTAACACTCCATGTTAGGAAAGTCAGCTATATCTTCTGCTCTTGAAAATAATGGCTTTACAAAAAAGAGGTATTGTAGTGCCCTCCAGTACATTGTCTCCTGCTCACCAGAACATGGCACTTTAGGTGTCTACTATGTGTGTTTCTTGCATCCTGCTGTTGTGTCTGAGTCGCTTTTTCTTTCAGTTCAGACATCTGTACTCTCTGCCTTTTGTGGGCTATGCTTCCTGTCTGTGGTGTTAGTGAGACCCAGGAAGGCCAGTTCTGAGGAAGTGTGGCCCCAAGGTGGCTTAGGGTTAGGGCAGCAGTGATAGCAAAATTTGCAATGAGCTCCCAGTCCTAGGCCAGATCATTGAAGCATGGCAGCTAAAAGCATGTAGTATCTCTGCATGTGGCAGTTGGACAGGGTGCACACATGGCATAATGACACAAATGGCATTAACAAAATTCAAGCTGAGCCTAGGGCTGAGGCCAGCAGGCTTGGAGTGGGCAAGTCCTTAGGAGAATGCATGGGCAGGGCACACTACTAGCAGGTTAGGTATCAAGTGTCTGTATAGAGCTGCCTCCCACAGATAGTGTTTACATTGGGGGGCAGGGGAGGAAAATGGCACATGCCAGCTTTTCTTTTCCAGAGAAGTCCCCAACATGTTCCAAAATGTATACAGATTTTCCTCCTATTTGCCACAGGAGTTGTAGGAACTATGGCTTCTATGTTGCCTCTCTGTGGGCTACTGTCTCTTTAAAGGCAGGGACTCAGCTAACACTCACCCTCCCTGCTCACCCAGTGCTGAGCCAGCTGACTTTTAAAGCTCCAAGCTCCAAGTCCCACTGGTTATACAAACTCACAGAATTCATCCCCTCTGGCTCTGAAAGCCAAAAAGTATGAGGATTTACCTTTCTCATATGGACTCCTTGGTGTGAGGGACTATGTCTTTCCCTTTCCTCACCAGCAGCACCCTCTCTCCCTCCTGCACACAGCTCCCAACCACATTTCCAGCTTTTTAACTTCTCAGATGAAACTGCTTCTCTACATTTAGTTGTCGAGTTTGTTCTGTCAGTTTTTAGATCACTCTCCAGATAATTTACACAGATGTGTGAGATATTTATTTGTAAACATGGGATGCAGTAAGCTTAGTATCCTCTTACCCCATCACCTTCCTGAGATCCCTCTATTTATTTATTAATTCTAAGAGATTTTTGATGAAGTCATTAGGATTTTTGATAAATGAGACTGTGTCATTTGTAAACAGAGACAATGATCCAGCTACCTACTTCTGGGTATATCCAAGAAAAACAAAACCACTATCTTGAGTATATTCCCATGTTCATTGAAGTATTATTTATAATAGTCAATATATGAAACAACCCAAGCATCCATCAACAGATTAATAAAGAAAATATCATGTATAAATACAATAGAATATCATTCAGCCATTTAAAAAACAAAACAAAACAAAAGGATATATTCACAATAACATGGATGAATCTGGGGGGTATAATGTTAAGTGAAATAAGCCAGAAAGAAAAAGGCAAATATTATATTTTATCACTTCCATGTTGAATATATATTGAAAAATAAACTCATAGAAACAAAGAGCAGGATAGTGTTGTCAGGAGGTGAGGAGTGGGGAAAATGTGGAAATATTATTCAAAAGATACAAATTTTTTATTATAAAATGGATTAAATTCTGAAGATCCAGTATACATCATGGGGACTATAGTTAATAATACTATACTGTATATTTGAACTTTATTAAATGAGTAGATCTTAAGTATTCTCACCAGACTTACAAAAAAAGATAACTATGTGAAGTGTTAGTGGTAAATAGTTCATAACATACACATATATCAAATCACTACATTGATACATTAAACTTTTGTGAATTTTAACTCAATAATGCTGGAAAATAATTTTAATTACAAAATCTTAGTATAAATACATTATTGTAAAAGGTAATAAATGTCTGAAACACACAATATTATAGACCTAAATATAAAAGCTGAAACTTTAAACTTTTGCACAGCAAAGGAAACCATCAACACAACCAAAAAACAACTTCTGGAAGATATTTGCAAATGATGTATATGATAACAGGTTAGTATCAAAATGTATAAAGAACTTACATAACTCAATATCAAAAAAACAATCCCATTTAAAAAGTGTGCAGAGGACCTGAATAGACATTTTTCCAAAGAAGAAACTATAGATGGCCAAGTGACACATGAAAAGATGCTTAACATTACTCATCATCAGGGAAATGCAAATCAAAACCACAAGGCAATATTGCTTCACACATGCTAGAACGGCTATAATCAAGAAGGCAAGAAAGTGTTGGTGAAGATGTAGAGAAAAAGGAACCCTCACGTACCATTGGTGGGAATGTAAATTGGTACAACCACTGTGGAAAACAGTATGGATATTCCTCAAGAAATTACAAAATAGAAATACCATATGACCCAGTAATTATTCACTGGGTATTTACCCAGGGAAACTGAAAACACTATTCAAATATATATGTATATATATGTACCCCTATGTTTATTGCAGCATTATTTCCAATAGCCAAGACATGGATACAACCTGCGTGTCTATCAATAAATGAATGGATTAAAAAAGTGGTATACACACACATTGGAATATTACAGAGCTGTAAAAATGTATGAGATTATTAATTTGAAAAAAGAGGGATGGACCTAGAGAGTAGAATGATAAGTAAAATAGGCAGACTGAGAAAGATAAATACCACATGATTCCAGTCATAAATGGAATCTTGGAGAAAAAAAATAAACAAACAAAAAAGCACAATCAGAGCTATAAATACAGAGAACAAATTGATGGTTGCCAGTGCGGAGGGACTGGGCAAAATGGGTGAAGGGGAGTGAGAGATACAGGACTCTGCTTATGGAATAATTAAGTCATGGGGATAAAAGGCACACCATAAGGAATATAGTTAATGATATTCTAATAGCAATGTAATGAAGCAGACGGTAGCTACACTTGTGATGAATATAGCATAACATATAAATTTGTCAAATCATGAAGTTGTATACCTGAAACTAAAGCAACACCATGTGTCAACTACACTTTAAAAAATAATAATTAAAAATAGTGCTGGATTAAGAATATGGATAAAGTATCCATAAATTAACTATAAGAAAATAAATTCAAATCAATTGGCTATCACTTAATATCCATTATTGTGGCTACTAACAAAAGAACAGAAAATAACAAATGTTGGCAAGAATGTGGAGAAATCAGAATCCTTATGCACCATTGGTGAGATTATGAAATGGGGCAGCCACTGTGGAAAACAGTATAGAGGTTCTTCGAAAATTAAAAATAAAATTATCATATGATCCAGCAATCCCATTTCTGGTTATATATCCAAAAGAATTCAAAGCAGGATCTTGAAGAGGTATTTGTAAATCCATGTTCCTTGCAATATTATTCACAATAGCCAAGAGTTAGAAGCAACACATACGCTCATGAAAGGACGAGTGGATAAAGAAAATGTGATACATACACATAATGGAATATCATTAACCCTTTAAAAAGAAGGAAATCCTATCATACGCTATAATATGAATGAACCTCAAGGACATCAGGCTAAGCCAAACAAGCTAATCACAAACACACAAATACCGTATGATTCCACTCTGACAAAGGATCTAAAGTAATCAAAATCATAGAAACAGAAAAAAAGAAAGGTAGCTGCTAAGGGGAGAGAAAATTAGTGTTTAATGTGTAGAATTTCAGTTCTGAAAGATGACAAATCCTAGAGATCTGCCACATGACAATGTAAATATACTTAGCACCATTGAGTTGGACGCTTTAAAATAGATAAAATGGTAGATGTAGCATTATGCGTTTTTTACCACAATAAAACAATATCAAGAAAAATACTACTTTAAAGAGGTTAAACATTTTTTTTTTGCTACAGGATCTAAATGCTGTCCCTGTATCACATCTGGTTGCTGTTTCTCTTAAGTCTCTCTGAATCCAGAGTAATCTATTCTAAATTCTTTCCTCATGTCATTGATTTGTCCTATAGAATATTTCTTATTGTGGATTTGTCTGTTTTCTTCCCTGTGCCATCACTTCATTTGTTTCTTTCTCCCACATTTTCTGTAAGTACATGTGAGCCCCTGTCTTATTTAGATTCAGTTAACCTTTTTGGCAGGACAGTGTGTAGTGTTTTTTGTGTTGCATCACATCTGGCACCACAATGTCTGTTTCTCTTATTTAAGCCATGACTGATCAGTGGATTTGTGTAGTAATCTCCTAATTCCCTCATTATAAAGATCCCCATCAGCCTTTCATTTATTAGTTTCAGCCATTCATGATTGTTGCTTGAATTGATTATTGCATTAGGGGTTACAAGTGATTAGGGGCTTTCTATCATTCTTTCCATTTTTACTATATGTAATTCTTTTGAGGAGGACTTTCTCACACTTACTGAGGCTACTACTTTACTTGGCACAATGTTTCTATAAGGAGAAACACCTCTTTCCTTTTAAGTGTAAAATTTAGAATAAAAAAAACTGATGTCTTACTAACTGGCAATGGTGTTTGCTGAAATGGAGGGGTAAGGTTGGTGGGAATAGAGAGGGAGCTTCCCTAATTCTCTTTTGTTAGTTCCATTATGAATTTATATTTCTGTATTAATAAATATACATCTATATTATCAAAAAAAAGAATAAATCAGATTGGTAACTACAATGCCAATTTAATTACTAATAAGGCAGATACTGAGAATGTGGTTTATATCTTTGGTCTAGAAGGTTCCAAATACAAGAGTCTAGTCTCAAGTAGTGCTGTCCTAAGGTATACTTCCTTATATAGGGATAGATCTTACCAGTACACCTACAGCATGGCCACATTTATGCTCTTTGAAGCAGCTAGCTCCCAGGCAAAAGGGGAAATGATTGGGCTGGCAGATATATTCTCAGTTCTTCTCCCAAACTTACCAATCAGGTAATTCACCCATATCTCAGTATACTATAACGGAGGAACTGGAAAGATGTCAGCATTGTTACATTCACAGAGCACACTTCACATGGAAGGAAACATTGGGGGAGAATTTGCCCCCATAACAATATACATAGGTCTTTCTTACATTGTTAGCAATGGTCTTATATTTCTGTCAGTTTTATTGCATTTTTCCGTTACTTTTGGCTGTTGGTTTAGAAATGGGGTAATACAGGATTATTACGTCAGGGGTAGGCAAACTTCTGTAAAGGGACAGAGTAAATAATTTTTATTTTGTGAGCTGTGTGTGCTTTGTTGCAACTATTCAACTCTGCCATTAAGAGCATGAGTGGAGGCGTAGGTAATCAATACAAATAAATGATTATGGCCATATTCTAGTAAAACTTTATTTACAAAAAGAGATAGTTAACTCGATATGTCCAGGGTCATATTTTGACCACCAGCGTATCATATTTTTAAATTTATATCTATATTTAATTTATATTTAATTTAAATTATATTAATTTATGTCATTTAATTTATAATTAAATTTATATTTAAATTTGGATATAACATTCTATTAGCAACTAAATAAATATTTTAAGAACAGATGAAAAATTTGCTAATTTTAAAAGCATTTTAAAACAGTTTTCTAAGCAATACTGTATAAAATTTCAACAAATATAATTAGAAATGTTTCAAGATTATTTAGACACTATTTGTGAAAATCAACACTCTTCTATATGTGAGTTTTAGGGACAAGAATAGAAACTAATACTGAAAATAAAAAATACCTATGGCAAAAAATACCTATGGAAAGTTCTTTTCATAATATTGAATTCTCCCCTTATCAAGGCATTTGTTAGAAATGCAAGTAAATGGTTTAAAAATCCTCTAGTCATATGACCTATAAAGGCATGTCACAGTACCAATATCAAGAAGAAAAACAATGCAGATGCTGAATCTTCTTAATTTAAATTTTGCAAATGAACGTACACAGATAATACATTATTCCACAGTAATTTTTGTTGTACACCATTAGTATTAGACTATTAACACTATATGAGTAAAGTATAATAGGAACCAATCAGTATTACTAGCAGAACTTTAACTTTCACTCTTCTGTCATTTAATTCCTTCTCAAAACATTACTTAAACATAGCTTTCTGTAACTAATTTATTAAAATATATACTGGAGGTAAAAATGCATGTCAACCTTGATTTTTCTCACTGGACGACATGGTCTGAATCTTAAAACCTCACAAAGTACAACTAAATATACTTGTGTAAAAGCCCCACCCATGATGCCAATGGCACCATTTCCATGGTAACTTCAATGCTTGAAAAGGAAAAAGCAGAAGGAGTCAAGAAAATCACACAAAGTGAACATAATAAATTATTAGATTGAACATATGTGGCATAAACAAAATATGGGGTGCAGTTATTAAAAATGAATTGCCTCTTAAAAAATGAAAACAAGCATAAATCAGGCATGGAACTTCAACTTATGAGAAATGTGGTCATCCCAAACTCATAATACTAAAATTATCTTAGTACTTCTGATATCCTAGTATTTCAGATGCCTAATTGAGAGCTCATATACACATCAACATATTCAATCATCCTTCCATTGTGGAGGTTTAAACTTCCAGATGATTTTTTCATTATTAATGAATTACAAGAATAAAAACTGATGTGCAGTCATTAGACTTATGCCAGTAATAGTAAATATCTACTATTTGTATTAT
Organism: Taxidea taxus jeffersonii; assembly: GCA_003697995.1. Lineage (NCBI taxonomy): Eukaryota > Metazoa > Chordata > Mammalia > Carnivora > Mustelidae > Taxidea > Taxidea taxus. The sequence goes on along the minus strand of ML103834.1, from coordinate 5,656 downwards.
ACTAGCATAAAATATGTATGTCAACATTATTAAATACTTTTTTTTCCCTCAAAACAGAAACACAATGTCGATTTTATATCAAGAAAAACATTTTAAGAAATATTTTCATTGCAACAAATCCCAAGTCTCATTTAAGTTTGATATTTTTAAGATAAGTCTCTGATGCTGGAACCAATCACAATAAATTAAGCAAACTAATGACAGCTATAGAATGAAGAACACAGCCCACTTTATTGTTAAGTGGATTATTTCATTCTTATACAATTGTGCTTGAGTCATCTAAACAAAAATCAAGCCATGTTTACTTTTCATAGTCATTTATTTGCTTACAGAAGAGTATCTTAGATTTCATTAAAAGTATTTTATTAACTCAACTTTATTAAGTCCTTACTATCCAATTCTTCCTTTTTCAACATCTAACTCTTTTTATTTCTATGAATTCTGAACATTTTGGTGAATGAATTATATACTCACTACCAAGTGGAAAAGAGGAGTTAATGTATTATCACTGAAGATTCACTTGGCCTACTTCATCATTTTGCCTTAGGTTGACTCTAATAATATTAATGCTCTAAACTGAAAACTAAAATCTGATTTTCAATTGTTCAAGGCCTCTAATTCAATATGACCATGAATAATAAGATGTGATGTCTTCAGAATTATGAACTAAAATTTGATTTCCAATTGTTGCTTCATTCTGATGAATGTATTGAATGCCTACTATGTGAAAGTTGCCACCCTTGGCACTAAGAGCGCAAATACATATCTGGAATGGCACAGCTCAGGAGGCCTTTCTAGTGAAAGTAAGAGAGAAATATACTAACTATGGCTTAAAGTATGATAAAAGTGGAATTTCTAAGGATGCAATGGTATCTAAGTTTTAAAAACCTGAATGTAAGAAATAAAAGAGATGTCAGAAGTGGGACGCCTGGGTGGCTCAGTTGGTTAAGCAGCTGCCTTCGGCTCAGATCATGATCCCAGCGTCCTGGGATCAAGTCCCACATCGGGCTCCTTGCTCAGCAGGGAGCCTGCTTCTCCCTCTGCCTCTGCCTGACTCTCTGTCTGCCTGTGCTCGCTCCCGCTCTCTCTCCAACAAATAAATAAATAAAATCAAAAAAAAAAAAATCATGTAGTCCAATCCCTTTCTTTTATATCTAAAGAAACTATCACAGATTCTGTGTGTGGGGGTGTGTGTCTGGGTGTCTGTGTGTATGCATGTGTATGTACTTCTAGAGTCCTATAAAAACAAAGAGAAACTACAAAACAGGATCTCACTGATATAATCTGCATGTCCATATATAAACATATATGGTATAGTATGATATAAAGGATCATGCACTTGACTGAAAATCTGGAAAAGGATTCTATTTGCACATTCCTAATTTTTAGGTTTATGACATGGGCAAAATGTTCAGCCGTTTTTTCATCTACATTAAGGGGTTAGTTCAATCTCTATCACACTTAATTCTCTAGTTGTTGTGAGGACTGAATGTTGTAATGGATACAAAACTGCTTTGTAAAATTTAAAGCATAATAAAACACTTGATAGTATTTCATATAACAAATCTACATATAAAGAAGATGATTAATTTAATTGTGGGGAATTAATTGGATTAACAAAATAAAGTGCTTAACAAATTGCAAATTACAAGAGAATGAAAGTTATTTAACTCTTATCCATTCATTATTTGTCATCATATTTGAGATACACAAATAAATCAACAGAAGAAAAAACAATTAGCAGATTCAGAGTATGTTTTTCTATGTCTCCTTCCATGCACAAGACAGACCATGGAGTTTCCACCTGATTAAAACAATTCAATTATGAAAGTTTACATGTGAATAGATCACGCTAGCATCTACCTCACTCAGTTTCTTCCAAGGAAAGATGCCTCACCCATTGCTCTCACTGAGAAGGAAGCTACATATAGGCAGGTTTAATCCTACATATCCTCTTCCCCCACCATCCCTTATTGAAAAACTGGTAAATGCCAGAGCCAGAGCCAGATAACTGACCTATGGCTATCAAGATAGGAATGACATGCCTAGAATAAACTCTCTAAAAAATTCAAACTGTGAGATACTAGGCGATTGAGACGGCAGTGAGGAACTGAAGGTGGGTGATCCATAGAGAGAACCTATGATACAGAGTCATGGCAAGCAGAGTCAGGGCAAGCTAAAGTTACAAGGAAACAAGATCCATGGATAAGCAAATCTGTAAGGCAAAAAAGGGCACTGATTTGTGTAGTGAGGGGGTTAGGAGGAACAATCAGAAACAGAGAGCGGCCAGTCTCTAACATTGCCTTTGCTCAGGAGGAATGGCCCTATTTGTATATAAAAATTCTCTAATTTGTGCTAAGTTCCTAAAATAGCCTGGATATCTAGGGAAAATTTAAGATTTATTAAATGTGAGAGCCCAGCAATAGTGGTTAGAGTATAGCAGGAGTAGTATCTAGTGGTGGTGTCCAGTGAAATAAGTTAGACAATGAGCTGACATTCAGGGATTTCACTGATTTTATTATTCAAATCATCACCAAAAAGAAGTTGGCCTTGTGGAATAGTCACGTGGCCCAGAGGAGACTCGGTTAAAGAACTGTTGGGAGACAGAGCTTTATGAAATTAGGAGGCTTAACCTACTATATGTGAGAACTGTGATGTATCAGACATTTATTATACATCCTCTCACTCACGCTATTTACTTCAGCTGACTTTTGCTGAACCAACAGACTTCTCCATCAATTGGAATCAGACTTTGGCCAATGCTTTTGTTAACTTCTTTGGAAGCCTTGAGAAAATGTGAGAATCAGAGCCTCCTTTATCTCCTGAAGTTGCAGGAAAAAATGTGATGAGAATTAGGGATAGAGGTACAAGGATGTAAGGGATACAAGTACGACTACATGTGTGACATCCATAGGTCTCTTATACCAAAGTAGTGCCCTGCTAGGGAAAGAGAGGCCCTAGGATAGGGACATCTGGGTGTATATGCATATATATTGAGCTAAATTCCATTGACTTTTCAATGCTAACAAAAGCAGTCTCTTTTCCTTTGCTTGAGGAAAGCAGTCCTCCACTGACTGAAGACCCTGTAATGAGCACACCTGAGCCAACAACCTCACAAGATAACGCTAGGTTATCTTAAGATTTGCTCCTAGCTCTCTTGATTGCCACCAAGACAGTGACCAGGATTGGATATCAACACAACATCAGCAAGAAAATACACTATTATCTCTTCAGAGAGTAAATGGTTTACAAACCAAAGGAAATCAAGTCTAAATGTTTTCGGTAAGAATCATGGGATTATGTGTGAAAGTGTTCCTTAAAAGGGTTAGACCAAGAAACTAAAATGTAAGATTGGATAAGAAAGGATTTATTAATATAGGATCACTCATCCTGCTTACAAAAATACCTTAGCCAGATCTACTATGGAGTTTTGACCCAAGTGTACCTCATAGTAGGTTCATTGGGTCTATATAAGTACGATGGGGTTGTTTTATGGCCCTAACTGTATAACTGTTAAAGAATACCTAGTAACTAGTAGAATCTTCACATTGGTTCCCTGATCAGTGGAGTAAGTTATACTATGAAAAGAGGTTAAATGAAGCCCCCAGATTGCTCTTATTTAGCCAAAAATAATAAATCATAAGCAATATTGTATTCTGGGAGGATATGCAGAGACTGGCACACAAGGACAAAGGATAATATTCTTCATAATTTCCCGTTTTGTTCACCTGTTTGGTCACTACAAACACCAGATGGATCATAAAAAATGAGAGTGGGTCACAAGAAAAATTTAACTCTATTGCTTTCTGTCAGAATATAAACTGCAGGTCTTTTGAACATCTTGACATTCTGGAGAATATCATGCTGCAGAAATACCCACAAAAATTCAGAAGTCTGCCATGCTATTATTAGTTTGTTCCCTAAAACTTAATAATATACAACCCTTTTTAGGGACTTTTTGGATTTTTAAAGTGACATACTCAACATTTGAGAATATACTATTTATAAAATAACTCTGAAGTGATAATTTTATATGGACCTAGATCAAGACAAGGATCTATAGTGGACACTGTGTAGAATCTCCACCAAGTCATAGGAGACTCAGCACATCCCTGCATTCTGGAGCAAAACCATGCTTTCTGCCTCAGAGAACCATTTAAAGTTTATGAAATTAATCCTGGATTGTTATTAATGCTTAGTAAATGTCTGAGCACCTGACCATGAGAAACCAGATGACTATGCAACTAAAACCAATTATAATGAATTAGGCATTATCAATCCATAGAGTCATAAGGTTGGACAGACAAAACAACAATACATCATTTGATAGAGATGATATGTTTGAAGTCCAGAAGGCAAAAATAAATCACATAAACAGGCAGTGAAAACTCCTGAGGCATCTACTTGCTGCATTAAGGATCTCTTCTTTAATTGATGACCATGAGCTCATGGAAGATTTTACCAAAACTAATTGATGGAGAAAGAAAAAATTAGGCATAGTTCACAGTGTGATGTGTTGGTGCTAGCTGTAAAAGGAAAGGGGTGTGGAGAAGTTCTGTGCACAGAGCTGAGAGTAGAGCACTTACCTATTCAATTACATGGAGATGGAAGTGGCATAAAAGACAATTGTACATAGACTCCCAGAGTTGGATGGCTGGTTAGGAGTAGGAAGAAACAACTGAAAATTCAAGAGAAAATGCAGAAGAAAAGAGAAGCATGTGAATAACTTATCTGGGAAGGTACAAAGTACATGAATCTTTGGGTCACAGGTTAATGCTCAGAAGATAGCAATTATTACAGAGGCACTCAACAACTAAGGGGATAGAAAAAATCTAAGGATGTCATTCAGCCTCCGTTCTTGGCTACCTCAGTTCTGGAACTATGGGTCCATAATGGAGTAACAATGGTGGCAGGGATGGAGGCTATGCATGGAAACAACATGGGCTCCTTCTATCATCAAGGCTGATCTAGCTACTGCCACTGAAGACAGCCCAACCAGCCATCAGCAAAAACTAATGCTGAGCCTCTCACATGATACCATCCCTTGAGTATAGCAGCTAACCACTTGATGCCAGGTGGACTACATCTGACCCCTTATACTCTGGAAGGAAGAGCAATTTGTGCTTACTCAAATTAAACCTGTACCTTCCTTGTTCACAGTGTCTCTTCCAGAACCATATTCCAAAGGATTACAGAATACTTGATCTGTAGGCATGATATCATGAACAACACTGTCTTTGATCAAGAGATCCATTTTATATAAGGTATACCAGTGAGCATTAGACCACAGTTGGTCTTATGAAACTCATTATTTATAAGTAGTTGACCTAAAAGAACAGCATATTAAAGAAATATTACAGCCTCAGTTAAATATCTGCTCAAGAAAAATACCTTTAATGTTTGGCACACTATCTTCTATATTATATAATATATGAACTAACTTAATGGAAATATTTGGTGCTGTGTTTCCCAAACTAGAATATACAAGCCCAAAAACCAAAGGGTGAAAATGGAATTGTCACCTCTCCATCATTTTTTAATACCTACTTGCAGGATTTGTGCTCTTCTTCCCAGGAGCTTAGTCTCTGCTTCACTAAAAGTCCTGATTCCAAAAGGCAATGCTTCCACATAGAGACACTTGAAAGAGTTCCACTGT
>RCUC01139181.1:0-18069 GCA_003697995.1 Taxidea taxus jeffersonii | reverse complement strand
TGCTTTTTTGTTTTTGGCATATAATTAGATAATCATTGTTGAGTGCATTAAAAGCTAAGTTCATGGTTACACAGGCCCCCAAAAGAGACACACTCCAGTTTGTGAAGAGGGTTAAAACCTTGTTTTTCTCCCCTAAAATGTCTCAAATCTGTATTTAACTGTTAAAGTGTAGTTAATAAGCTTTCTCTTTAAAGACAATTAGTTTTTACAATTGTTTTTAGGAAACTAGTCATAGTCTACATTAGTTATGCCCAATATATATTCTTAATCTCTTTTCACTGCTGGCTTCATATCTTAAGACCTCTGTTTATTTTAGAATTCAACTTCATATGTTCTATAACCCTTCCTTCCCTTAACACTAGAAAAAAAAAATCACAGGAAATTCTGAAGAATTTCAGTCCCTAAAGTGAGAGACCATGAGCTCTGAAAGGAAACTTACAAACTTATTGAGCTTTAATAACCTTTAGAGGATAAGACTTGTGGAAGTTTTGGTTGTAAGTTAGGCTCTGCAGCAGATAAATCCATTCTTCATTCTATCACATAATATGCTTAGTGCTACATTATTCCCACAGAGTAAACAAACCAAATATGTATTTGATATAAGAACATTTTCCATCATTCCCCGGCTACTCTTATGTCTAAGAACCATTTTTCCTCTTACAACACTCTTTGTGAAGATGAAATCTGTGAAATTATTGTGCGTCCTTTCTTAGTGTCCTAGTGTTGAATACACTGAGGAGTGGCGTGATGACTCATTCTGTGTAACTAACTCCGCTCTATCCAGGAACTGAGCTGTATCCATAAATGCAAGAGATCCAACTCCAGATGTCAAAAAGTCAGTGTTTATTTAGGAAAGGAAATATGTCATTGTGCGATTAACTCCTAAAAGCAGTAGTTAACCTTTTGAATCATCTGGGTTCATTTTCAAGTGACACTTTTCTTCTTTACTTTGTAGTTGGGATTATTTACTAAACACTAGGTTTTCAATGAGAAAATAACATGAGCACTTGTCAGCATCAAGAGTTTCCTTTTGATGGTTAGTCCATCAAATTAGCCTGCGAAATTCAGAAGTTAATAATTTCCTGCTTTGAGAGAAGCTTTTGAACCTTATCAGGATTGTACCTGGGTGGATTCCACTGAAGTATGTACTCTTGGAAGCAGGGAGCAGCTTGTATGCATAGAAGGAGGCTGGGAACCAGAGCCACGTGGCAGTGAATGGCACAGGCAGGTTGTAAGAAAAGGTTCATCCAAGGAACATGTGATCTCCAAAGTCCTTCCATTGTAGACGAGTTGCAGACATCTCATCGACTTGGCACCCATCATGCTGAGAGGTACTAGCAAGGTTGCTTGGTTGATTCTGTAGTTTATAGCATGACACGAACATCATCCAAGGACCCCCTCTCTAATTCCTCTCAGGTCAGTTTGCTTGGTTCAGGGGATGAGAGTCTAACCCAAAGCCATAAACATTACCCTTGGTTATTCACCCAAACCCAAGCCATTTAAAATTCTGTTACACAACTATGATCTTTGTTCTGTAGGAGATAATGTTAAACAGCCTATCAAAGTCATTTTCTAAATGCTATCCTCTTGTTTTGTCCATGTTCCAAGTTTATTTCTAGAGAGAAGCGTTTCTTAACATGAATGAATGGCTGGCTACATATGGGAGAATTATACAGATTGTACCAAACAAATTTAGACATTTGTTAGCCTATTTATTTAACCAATATGAGTATCTGTTTAGGACGAGGTTCTAAGAATACAAAACTAGTAAGAAATAATTCCTGCTATCAAAAAACTTACAATAGGGACACCTGGGTGGCTCAGTCAGGTAAGCGCCTGCCTTTGGCTCAGGCCATGATTCCAGGGTTGGGCTTCCTGCTCAGTGGAGAGTCTACTTCTCCCTCTGCCCCTTTACCCCAGTTGTGCATTATCCTTTTCTTTCTCACTCTCATATAAATAAATACAATCTAAAAAAAAACCCTTACAATATAATTAGTACCCAGTTTTGATTATTTGGAATATATGAACTTTTGGGGAAGAAAACAATAACATGAGGTCACATAGAAGTCAAATATTCTCACACAATTCTACAAGTAAGCTTTTTATTTTTTGCCTCTTACTAAAAATATCAAATCTGTTTCTCTTGATGTTGCAAAATAAATATTTTTTTAAAAACTGTATTTCTGATAAAGATAACATATAAACATATTAACATATATAAATTAGTTCCAGGGGCTTTAAAAAAGGAATTTAAATTGAGTATTATTTAAGAATATAATTCTAGGATGGATCAAATTAGCAACATAAGAAACAACAGGTGTTGGCAAGGATGTGAAGAAAGAAGAACCTTCGTGCACTGTTGGTAGGAATGCAGACTGGTACAGCCACTCTGGGAAACAGTATGGAGGTTCCTCAAAAAGTTACAAATAGAACTACCCTATGATCCAGCAATTGCACTACTAGGTATTTACCCAAAAATACACAAATACTAATTCAAAGGGATACATGCACCCTGATGGTTATAGCAGCATAATCTACAAGAGCCAAATCATGGAAACAGCCCAAGTGTCCATCGGCTGATGAGTGGATAAAGAAGATGTGGTATCTATATACAATGGAATATTACTCAGCCATAAAAAAGAATGAAATCTTACCATTTGCAATGACACAGATAGAGTTAGAGAGTATTATGCTAAGTGAAATAAGTCAGTCAGAGAAAGACAAATCCCATATGATTTCATTCATATGTGGGATTTAAGAAACAAAACATATGAGCACAGGGGGAACAAAAGAGAGAGAGAGGCAAACCAAGAAACAGACTCTTAACTCTAGAGAACAAACTGATGGTCTCTAGAAGGGAGGTGAGTGGGGGGAGGGGGGAAATAGGTGATGGGGATTGAGGAGCAAACTTGTGATGAGCACCCAGTGTTGTATGGAAGTGTTGAATCACTGTACAGTACACCCGAAACTAATATTACACTGTATGCTAACTCACTAGAATTTAAAAACTTAAAAAAAAAGAATACTATTCTGGGGAGTAGTAATTTTTATTAGTTTTTTTTTCTTACACATTTCTTGGAGGAAATTTAGAATGCACAAATCAAAGAGAAGAAAATAAAATCATCCCTACTCCTATCATTTGGATACAACCAGATGCCAATCACATGTATGTTTCAGAGTATGTTTTCTAGCCTTTTATTAGGTATATAATGATAATTATCTCTTACTGTATATATATCAATAGTTAAAATATTGGCATACTGCTAATCTTATAATATGCAGTATCTCATGTAATATACAGCCTCAGGTTCTGCATGCTTTTTTTTCTTTTGATTTTTTAAGTTGGAGTATAATTAACATACATTGTTATATTAGTTTTACATGTACAACATGTTGATTCAACAATTCTATACATTATTCAGTGCTCACCATGATAAGTATAGTCATGATACAATGTTATTACAATATTATTGACTATATTCCTTATGCTGTACTTCTAATCTTGTGATTTATTTATTTCATAACTGGAAGTTTATACCTCTTAATCTCCTTTATCTATTTTGCCCATACCCTCTAATCTTCCCTCTGGCAACCACCAGTTTTTCTCTGTATTAAAGAGTCTATTTGTGGGATGCCTGGTGGCTCAGTGGGTTAAGCTGCTGTCTTCGGCTCGAGTCATGATCCCGGGGTCCTGGGATCGAGTCCCGCATCGGGCTCTCTGCTTGGCAGGGAGCCTGCTTCTCTCCTCCCCTCTCTGCCTGCCTCTCTGCCTGCTTGTGTGATCTCTGTTTGTCAAATAAATAAATAAAATCTTAAAAAAAAAAAAGAGTATTTTTTTTATTTTTTGGATTCCATGTAGAAGAAAAATCATATGGTATTTGTCTTTCTCTGTCTGATATTCCGCTTAGCAAAATACTGTCTAGCTCTACCCATGTTGTCACAAATGTCAAGATATCATTCTTTTTATGGCTCAATAATATTCCATTATCTGTCTATATGTACCACATCTTCTTTATTCATCTCTTGATGGACACTTGGGTTGCTTCCACATCCTGGCTATGATAAATAATGCTACAGTAAACATAGGGATGCATGTATCTTTGAATTACTGTTTTTGTCTTCTTTGGGTAAATATCTAGTATTGGAATTACTGGATCATATGGTAGCTCTGTTTTTAATTTTTTGAGGAGTCTCCATACCATGTTTCCCAATGGTTTCATTAATTTACATCCCCACTAATAGTGCACAAGTGGGTTTCCTTTTCTTCACATCCTCACCAACACTTGATATTTTTGTTTTTGGTACTAACCATTCTGACTGATGTAAGGTGATATGTCATTGTAGTTTTGATTTGTAGTTCCCTGAGATGATGAGTGATACTGAGCATCTTTTCATGTATCTCGTGGCCCTCTGGATTTTTTTTTTTTTTTTTTTTTTAGAAAAATATGTCTATTTAGTTCCTGTGGCCATTTTTTAATTGTATTTTTGGTTTTTTTAATGTTGAGTTGTATAAGTTGTTTACATTTTTTACATTAACCCCTTATTAGATATATCATTTGCAGATATATTTTCCCATTCACTAGATTGCCTTTTCGTTTTCATATAAGTTTCCTTCACTGTGATTTTTGTTTTGGTATAGTCCCAATAGTTTATTTTTGCTTTCATTTTCTTTGCCTGAAGAGATATAAATATGAGGCTAAGGGCAATATTCAAGAGATTATGTTTTCTTTTCGTTTTATGGTTTCAAATCTCACAAAATTCCATTTTGAATTTATTATGTATGATGTAATAAAGTGGTCTAGTTTCATCCTTTTTCATGTAGCTGTCTAGTTTTCCAAACATCATTTACTGAAAAGACTGTCTTTTTCTCATCGTATAATTCTTACCTGCTCTGTCGTAGATTGATTGACCATATAGGTATGGGTTTATCTCTGGTATCATTATTCAATTTATTTTATCTATATGTCTATTTTTGTGCCAGTACCATATTGTTTTGATTACTATGGCTTTGTAGTATATCATAAAATCTGGAACTGTGATACCTCCTGCTTCGTTCTTCTTTCTGAAGATCACTTTGGCTGTTTTGTGGTTCCATACCAATTTTAAGATTATTTGTTTTAATTCTGTGAAAAAATACTGCTGGTATTTTGATAGGGATTACATTGAAACTGTAGATTGCTTTCAGTAGTGTGGACATTTGAACAATATTAATTCTTCCAGTCTATGAGCATAGTATACCATTCCATTTGTTGTTGCCCTCTTCCTCTGTATGTGTTTTATGGCAGTGTTTAATTTAACATATTGTGTGATATTTTCCTTTTCATTAAATATTCTACCGAGGTTTCTATTTAGGTGGCTATGTGGTATTTTATTTTTTTATTTTTAAAGAAGATTTATTTATTTATTTGAAGGAGAGAGTGCATGTGCATGGGGGGAGTGGTAGAGAGAGTTTTAAGTAGACTCTGTGCTGGGCTCAGAACCCAAGGCAGGACTTGATCTCATGACCTTGAGAGCAGGACCAGAGTCAAAACCAATTGTCAGATCTTAGCCAACTCTGCCACCTAAGCTCCCCATGCACTGTGCTTTAACCATAGATGTATTTAATAAAATTTTTAATTTTTTTGAACTTTTTCTGTAATTATAGTAAGCGCTAATGATGACCATATGTTGTTTATAATAGCAAACAAAACAAAACCCAACAAGCAAGAAAATATTTTGTAGCCTCCAAGTTTATTTCTAAGATGAATTCTTAGAAATAGTTCTGAAAACAAGTGCTTGAACAATTTGGGGACTTTTAATAGAAATGCCAAGAGCGTATCCTTTTTGCATTCAGTGTCTACATTTCCAGAACATAGTGGACATAGTGATGATCTGATATTTTCCATTACAATCCATTCATTTAGTACACAAAGTGAACTATGTTACTCCTCTGGGTTGTCCCTTTAGGAGCTGAGTTGCCAGGAACTCACCCAACCGGCAAAACCTTGGAACACTTTATTGGGCTCATGGTACCTACTTATAGCACTGGGGGAGGTGATGCATTTCTTTCAGCTCAAAGAAATGAATTCAGATAAATTTGTAGATGTTTAAATGCCAAATGAAGGTTTTTATACGGTAAAATCTACCCTGCAAAAATTTTTTCCCCGTAGACCCTCCCTATCACCATAACATCCAGGTTCAAAGACATATGACTGAGGAATTATCAAGAAAGATTAGAAGGAGCCATAAGTGTAGTCCAGAAATGTGGGGATATTTAAACTTGGAGATCATATCTGAGGATGGGCTTGGGCATCTTGAGACATGTAGTAATTACCATCAGTCCTAGAAAAGTCCCTGAAGAGTTTTGGAAGCTCTCAACATTGGCACCTAGGATTTTTAAGTAATGTCCTTGCCAGTGTCCTGCAACTCTTGATAAAATAAATACAAAGATCATATGTAATGTGCTTGTCAAAGAGTGAGGACATTAAGAAGTCAAATCTAAGATATCCATAACACAAAAGGAGATTCCATTTGTTATTTAAGAACAAAGAAAATGCCAGTGTTGGCTAACTATTGGAGAACTGTAAATATTCCCTCCAGGAAAACAAAATAATAATAATAATAATAATAATAATGATAGTGATCAAGGCAAATTTGACCTCAAACCTCTCCCTTACTCATAATCATTCCAGTTCCCTCATTGCTTTGGATTTTATTCTTAAACCTTCTTTCAGAATCATTTTGGCCTATGTCTGTGAATTTGTTTTGCCCCTTAGAGAAAATGGTGTCATGTAATCGGAAACCTAAAAACTATTTTCTCACAAAAATGCTAAGCACATAAGTTAAAACAAAACCCTAACTAATTATTTGAGTCCCCTCAACTCCAGCCATGCTTGAGTAAGTCTCATGTAGGGTTTCTACAGAAAAGGAGTTAACTGGTAATAGTTCTTTCTTCCACGCGGAATCCAACCGTGAAAGGTAGTTAGGTATCACCAGCCCCTTGGTGGGCTTATCAGTACTTTAAAACATTCAGTCGTATTTCTTGTGTTAGCTTAGAAGGTGGGGAAGCAGTCATATGTTTACTTTGGTCGGCTATGGATAGTAGTTGTGAGTTCTAGAAACTTATCGTGTCCCTCATTATATCGCTGACAAGTCATTCAGAACAGGCTTTCTGCCTTCATACTCTACCTACACATTTCAGAGGAGTACCTAGAGTCAGTCTGGAATAGCTTCTAAGGTAATAGCATTTTCTAGGCTAAAGAAGCTTCTTGTACCATCCATGGTACATGCTATAAATGTCCTTTGATAAGCTTGTGGTTTAAAAAATGAGCTTTTTTGCCTTGAGGTGGAAATAAAGTCATGGATTTAGTTTAAAGTAGGACACTTCTCTGGCTTCTGTAGATTTAGCGAGGCCCTAGGGAATTTAATTCCTGGTATAATATTTTAAGGCTCAATATTAGACATTGAGTTATAAATGTTGATGTTGTTTTTTAAACAGGTTTTCCATTAAAAGCATGACTTTAAAATCTCTGCCTACTCCTTCACCATGATTTTTATTGCTTGAATGTAATCACATGTTGAAATATACCTTCAATTTTGTAAGGAAAGCTAATGATGATAAAATAAGCATAAATTTACTTACACAAAAGATCTCTATTCCATAAAGTGAGGTCTGACTTGGCTGGTGTGAAACATATCAACATGTAATGTAGATCAAATGATTATATTTAGTATTTTTTAAAGATTTTATTTATTTGACAGAGAGAGAGAGAGAGATCACAAGCAGGCAGAGAGGCAGGCAGAGAGAGGAGGAAGTAGGCTCCCCGCTGAGCAGAGAGCCTGATTCGGGGCTCGATCCCGGGACCCTGAGATCATGACCTGAGCCGAAGGCAGAGGTTTAACCCACTGAGCCACCCAGGTGCCCTATATTTAGTATTTAGCAATATCTTTTACTGTATTCAGTACTCCTAAATTTATTACTACTATTGTTTATGGCATATATATATATGTGTGTATACATATGTATGTATATATGTAATTCTTCTTAAAATTGGCCATAATGCTCTTTAAAGAAAACATGACTCATATGTTCAACAAGAACGTTTGTTAGTCACATATCAAACACTGATTATATGCCAAGTCCATACAAATAATTTCTGGTTAGAGATGACTGTGACGGTGCAAAGTCTTCATCATGCCCTTTTCAAGGGCAATTGAGCATTTGACTTTAAAATAGCACTTAGAGCTGCTTTGTTATTTAGGGATGCTTCTATTTTTAAAGACATCTTTACTAACAGCTTTTGAGATACACGGAAATGCTTAATATAGGATTTCCAAGTTGTTAATGATGTCCTCTTATGATATTACTGTGGCTGCCTGCGCATGCATGTGTGGGTGGGTGTTGTCTTTCCTGCAGCTCCTTCATTCTCCCCCAAGTTCCCATTGTGTGGTTGGATTATGAGAAAATATATGCCTTTGATATACCCAGTGGTGTTGCAAGATACCTCTTTGTGACCGTTCTCCCTTCTTGGATGGATTTTCCTTTTAGGTTGTCTCCTTAAAAGATGCATGTGCTTGCCTATGTGAAAACTAGGACTTCCAAGAAACATTTGGGTAATTGAAAGAAGATAGAACTTAAAATGGAGTCAGGATGACTAGCTTCCTGGCCCCCGGCTCTCCCTTGGGTACACTTCTTGCTTGTAGCACATTCACATAAAAGCTACTCACCACCCATGTGATAGTCCACAAGCAGGAGAGATGGGGGGACATCCTGCCTGCCCCTCCCTGCTGTTCTTCACAAGGGAAAGGAAAAGCAATAAACTAGAAGCAGCCTTTCCACTCTCAGGCAAAAGCCCTTTTCTCCTTTGGAATGGAAGAAATGTCACCTTTGTCATTAATTCACAGATCTTTATTGAGGGTGCCAGAATGGGGTTAGAGCTTGGGGAAACAAGACTGAAGAAAGCAATCTGATCTCACGGTCACCTGTATAGACAGTCCACAGACAATGATGGGGGGATTCTCCCCAAGAGGGCTGAAGAGGTAGAATTAGAGGACAGAGAAGGTCTGCTTGACTTGGGGGTCAGAAAATCAGGGAATGTTCCTGGAGGGAGTCAGTGCCTGAGTCTCACGGAAGGAGGTAGTCTCACAGAAAGGGGGAGGTTATAGACCCAGCACCCAGCCTGGGCAAAGAACCAGATGGAAAAGAGAGAACCCGTGTACCCTTGGGGACTGAGAGCCTTCAGTGTCTCAGTGAAGTGAGGCTGGGAGGCTAGGAAGGGTAAGAAATGAACCAGGCAGAGGCCGGAGATCAGGAGTTTGGATCTTATCCTGGTGTGGTGGGAAGCCATCATCAGTTTGTGGCAAGGCTGGGAAGCACTATAATTGGCACTTGGATTTAAAGGACTGGCCCATGGGCAAGACTGAATGGTGGCACGTGGGTAAGAGGAAGCATGCAACCGGCAAAAGAAGGCCACAGAGTCTGAAGGGCCCAGCTGAGGTAATGGACCAAAGGGCCAGAGAGAAGAACAAGCACACGAAGTAGCAAGGAGGAGGTCCAATGGGTGAGCTTGGAGCTGGCAGGGCCAGACTGGTTCACTGTGCTCTCTGCTTATGCAAAACAGTGGTCCACTCTGATCTGCCTAGAGTATGTGCTAAGATCCCCAGTGGGTGCCTGAAACCATGGATAGTACCAAGCTCTACACATACTATGTTTCTCCTATACATACCTACCTATGATTGAGCTTAATGTGTAAATGAGATAAGACAGTAACAACAATAATAATAATAAAAGAGAACAATTGTAACAATAGACTCTAACAGAGGTTATGTGACTGTGGTCGCTCTCTCTTTCTCTCAGAATATCTTACTGGACTGTACTCACTTTCTTGTGATGATGTGAGGTGACAAACGCTTATAGGATGAGAGGCAGTGAGGGGAAGGATGTTGGCTTTGGGACCCAGTGTCAGGCTACTACTGACCTCTGACAGATTGGGATGACTTGAGGATCATCTGCTTCTGGATGGAAAATGGAATAGTGGAGAAGGGCTGATGGCTGTACTGTACGGGGAGCTCCCTGACCAGAGAACCCTCCCTCCGCCCCTCCCTCCCTCAGCGCCACAGCTCAGCCCCATCACTCCCCTTCTGTCTTGCCCTTTCTCCTCCTTCTCCGCATCTCATCTCCGAGAGTAAAGCCAAGGTACTGGTATTCTGTCAGAGTGGCTTGTAATCTAGAAACTTCAGATTCCTGCTTATGTTCTCCCTCTCGCACAATCCCCTCTCCCTCCTAGCCACCAAACTTTATGGATGCTACTGAGAGTTTCCCACTCTGGCTCCTTTCAAGCCCTGCCTGCTGCAGCTCTGAGTGAGCTTCCCTCTGCTTCTTCTTGCCTCCCTGCTTCCTGCAGTCTCCCATTAAAACCCTTGTCCGCACCAGTTGGCACGAAGAACGAGCAGAGAGGCGAGGAAATAAAAATCATTCCACCTAGCCGATTTCAGTTTCTGGAAGATTTAAAAGGGCTAATGACATCTGGGGAGGTTTTTTTGTTGTTGTTTTGTCTTTAATCACAATTTAATCTGCCTTTTCTATTCTTACAAAGGTTGATTGAATAAAAGAATTAGGACAACTTTTTTTCTAAAACAGTAGTTCTTTTCTTCTAAAAATGATTAATGAAGAAACTACCTGTCTCTTCCTGTTTCCTTTTCACCAAGAGAAAGCTAACACAGTTTAACAAGGAACAAGAGATTTTTTTTTTTAATTCACCCCTATTGTATAGGAAAGTGGTGATACATTATGAAAAATGATTGCAAGATATTACTAGGATTGCAAATATCTGATTCAAATACTCTACACCCTTTTATTAGAGATGATTAAAACGAGCAACACCCCCTAGGAAGAGTGGGAGGACCAGTACTCTGCCATTGTTTTTGTGACAACACAAAACAAGTTCCTTAGGCAACCTCGCCAAATAGCATATTCTCTTTAGAGCAGCCACTAAGACCAGATCTCGTTAATAAGCACTAATCTCTCTCTCTTTTTTTAAAGATTTTATTTATTTATTTGACAGACAGAGAGCACAAGTAGGCAGAGAGGCAGGCAGAGAGAGAGGAGGAAGCAGGCTCCCCACTGAGCAGAGAGCCTGATGCGGGGCTCGATCCCAGGACCCTGGGATCATGACCTGAGCCGAAGGCAGAGGCTTTAAACCACTGAGCCACCCAGGTGCCCCAAGCACTAATCTCTTTTTAAAAGACATATTTGGGTGCCTGGGTAGCTCAGTGGGATAAGCCTCTGCCTTTGGTTCAGGTCACGATCCCAGGATCCTGGGATCAAGTCCAGCATCAGGCCCCCTGCTGGTGTCTGCTTCTCCCTCTCCCTCTCCCTCTGCCCCTCCCCGCTCCTTGTGCATGCTCTCTCTCATGCTCTCTCTCTCTCTCTCAAATAAATAAATAAAATCTTTAATAGATGGCATTCGATATCAGATTCATAAACTCTCACACTGGGGCGAATGGGTGGCTCAGTCAGTTAAGTCTCTGACTCTTGGTTTTGGCTCAGATGATGATCTCAGGGTCCTGAGATCAAGCCAAGCATCGGGCTCTATTCTCAGAAGGCAATCTCTGCTTGAGATCCTCTCCCTCTCCTCCCCCTCCCCCACTCACACTCTCTCTCTCTAATAAATAATAAATAAATAAAATCCTAAAAAATAATAAAATAAAATAAACTCTTATCTCTCATGATGACACTTTGTTCCTGGGAACTTTCTCTACTTGCCTCAAGGGGTTTATGTTTGAAGATTTTTATGCTTTAGAATATATCTCGAATACTTCCTTGAATGAGAAAGGCCTTATAAATTGGTGAGAAAAAAATGTGTTTCTGGAGTGAAGGCATGGACGATAAGCCATAGAAGCCATTCATAGAAGAGAATAAGAATGCCTATTCCGTCTTCTTAGAATTCGACTTAAAGACAAATAGACAATATGTGATTTTACACTATTGAAGGTCATGATACAATTATGGTCATGAAAATGGTGATTTTTAGAAGACCAAAATTGGTGAATTGCATCCAATTATAAGAATACAGCAGCGGGACGCCTGGGTGGCTCAGTGGGTTAAGCTGCTGCCTTCGGCTCCGGTCATGATCCCAGGGTCCTGGGATCGAGTCCCGCATCGGGCTCTCTGCTCAGCAGGGAGCCTGCTTCTGCCCTCCCCTCTCTGCCTGCTTGTGTGATCTCTGTCTGTCAAATAAATAAATAAAATTAAAAAAAAAAAAGAATACAGCAGCAATTTTAAAACAAATGAAATGTCCGGTGAAGGTGCTGCCGTGGGTAGAGGATAGGACATTATTTTAATACCCACATCAGTGAGGTACCTGAGAACTACCAGACCCTGTGACACTCCCAGGCTAAACTGGTCCAGAAGTTGGGTGGATGGGAGTGGGGTCCCCAGCAACCTGGGAGATGACCTACCTTGATCCAAGGAGACCCCCCTATTAGATGAAAGCATGTCTCTGCACAATAACCCCTCACCCTAGGTATAGTATTAGGAACCCACAGGACAGTGGAATCTGTGTGGTGATGGCAGAAAACACAAAGAACAATGAGAATGAGGACAGTTGGGGGCGCCTGGGTGGCTCCATCAGGTAAACATCTTGGCTCAGGTTCTGATCACAGGGTCCAAGGATTGAGCCCCGTGTCAGGCTCCCTGCTCCATGGGGAGTCTGCTTCTCCCTCTCCTCCCTGCTCGTGCTCTCTCTTGCTATCTCGCTCTCTCTCAAATAAATAAATAAACTCTTTAAAAAAAAAGAACATTTGGGTTCTAGTGCCATTGTTTCCACTCACAGGCTCTTTGTCACACACAGCAAATAATCTTAATGTCTTTAGCTCTGACTTTTCTCATATCGAGCCATGGGGACAATATAGCACTGCTTATGTATCACTAGAAATACGGCAAGGAGGGCTCAAGGGAAAAGCTGGAAATGAGGGTATGTTGGGAGCGGACTTTATAAAAATAAGGTGTTACTCTGTGCTTTGGTGTGTGCCTGAGGAACTTCCTGAAGCCCAGAAGTCCTGGGGAAGGAAAACAGATGAGAATGAGAGTCACTTCGGGCTTTTGCTTTATCTCTATTATTGGCATTTTAAGTACAGAACATGTATTAGTAGATTACTTGGGAAAGTTTAAAAACTGAGAGTTATAAAAATAAGGCTATAGCATTTTTTAAAGGAAATGTTTTATCAGTTATAGAAATTTAATGTAAAAGAAGAATTCATTTGTTTTTTTCTCTTTGAATATAGGTCTTTGGTCCTTCATTGTTCTGAAATCCTAAAAAAGTTGAAGACAGAGAGTTTTAACAGAAGTTTGCAGCAAACTTAATTGATGGTGAAACATAACCTGAACTCAGGTTAGTCTTTATTCCTTTTCTTATACTTTTTGTAAATGTACACACTGAAATCATGCTACATAATACATAATACATGAGCCATTTTAACTTGCAGCAATCCAAAAAATTCTGATATATCTTGGCCCTGAAGATTTCAAATTAGGAGTTGTGTACCTGAATATGTATATTAAATTCATGAGTAAAACAAATACTCTGGTGGCTCTGTTTCTAGAGGTTTAGTCAGGAGAAATCCAGGTGCCTCAGATCTGGTAGCTTTCCTGAGGACATAATTCAGTTCAACAAACATTTACTGAGTTGGTACCTTGAGGGGAATACCAAGATTAACAAGAGGTGATTGTTGGGGCGCCAGAATGGCTCAGTTGGTTAAGCGACTGACTCTTAATTTTGGCTCAGGTCATGATCTCAGGATTGTGAGACCCCGGCCTGCATGGAGAGGAGCCTGCTTAAGATTCTCTCTCTCTATTTCCCTCTGTTTCTCTCCCACTAAGAACCCCCCAGAAGACAAGAGGTGATTGTTGTTCCCAAGGAATTTACATTATAGTGGGGAAGACACTTCCACATAAATTTAATATAAATTACATTGAAATTAATGCTGTAACCAGAAAGCAAAGACGGATGAGAGCCCAGGACTCCTGGGGGAAGAGGATGGGTCTAGATTGAGGGACATTAAGAGACAAGACAGTTCAAATTTTGATGACTTAATTCCTTTTTTCTTTCTAAGTAACATGTTGTGTTGTTGACATCCTTTCTGCAAGATCTAAGAGGCCCTGTGGAATCTGTGTTCTCAAAACATCCCCCAGAATTATGAAACCCACTGAAAGCATAAACACGGGAATGCTGACCCAGTCATTCAGAATTCTGGGGAGCAGGAGTCAAGAGTCTTCCCAACCAGAGGTGGCACTCTTACACACAGGCCGTCTCGCCCAGGTTCTGGAATTACAGTTGTCCTGGAACCGGGAATGCTACAGACACGTTTTCTGGTGGTTGATATGGAAACACGTTGGTGGTAAAGCCACCGAAAGAGTAGTAGATAGTGAAGAAAGAAACTGATGATTATTACAACTAGTTTTTCCACTAAAGCCTAAACGGGCTACACCAAGCCCTGAGAGTGAGCAAAGGAGAGACTTACAGATTCCTACCCTCCCCCCGCCCCCGCCCCAAAAGCCTCACTTGTGTCAAGGCCACCTTATGTGCCATTTGTTCCTTTGAGACACTTCCTCTTATTTATTTCCATTTTTATGATTACCAGCACGTATAGTTTCGTAGCGGGGGTTTACCATGTCCAGAACGATGGTGCCAGGGAAAATGCAGGTAGAAGCATCACCGGGTATTGTAAAGGTGTGTGACCTTTCACGGACGGGAACTTGAGCATAGGTGGGTCTGTGCCCAGCATTCCAGCAAACAGACGACAGAAGCTGCAGAATGAGCAGGGGGGAGACACTGGCTTTGGGACTGAGGACAACTTCAGTGTACGCCTGGCAAGCCAAGCTGGATGGTTCGGGGACCAGTGTTAGAGGTGGGAGAACTGCACCACGCCTAACAGTACCACAGCCCCTACACCCCTGAAACGTCAGCCTCTGGAGCCCCATGTTGTGAAAGCTCTCCGTAAAGGGGCTCCAGACGCGTGTAATTCCACGGGGAGGGAGCTGTTGGTCATGGCTCTGGGGGGAACACTTACAGCTGTTGTCCTGGTCATCATTTTACTGCGGTGGCAGTTGCCAAACCAAAACAGAAAATGAAGAAGAGGGGCGCCTGGGTGGTTCAGTGGGTTAAAGCCTCTGCCTTCGGCTCAGGTCATGATCTCAGGGTCCTGGGATCGAGCCCCGCATCGGGCTCTCTGCTCAGCAGGGAGCCTGCTTCCCCCCTCTCTCTCTGCCTGCCTCTATGCCTACTTGTGATCTCTGTCTGTCAAATAAATAAATAAAATCTTTAAAAAAAAGAAAAGAAAATGAAGAAGAGAACAACTTCCATGAAAATATTTCCTCTCGAGCACACGCTTATGTACTGAGTTGGAGTTATATTCCTTCTAGCCCTCTGCCATCTTCCGGGCTGTCAGACTCCTAAGACTTGTGGGTGGCAAGATGATGTCATCTGTATTGGGCAGCTTGTAGTAATTTCCACTCCCGGCTCTGCTCAGAGGTTGAGATTCTTGCAGTAAATGGGATCTGAGCCTCACTTTTCTTTTCCATTGAGATCCCAATACTGTCTCCTTTCGCAGGATGACAATTGTGCTGTCACCAACATTATGTCATACTATGTCCCTCGAAATAGCTTCACTGAAGCCTGTGAGCACAGCTGTGCAAACAAAAACCGACATTAGCCTGAGCTCTGCAAATCCTCGAGGCACGTATTAATGAGTTCGCCTTTTTAAAGTACTGTCAAAACTGTAATGGCAGAGGCGTGGTCCCTGCCAGCGAGCCGAGAGCCGGAATCAGGTTGGGAGGCAGTGAGAGATCAGGCCCGGCCGCTGGGCTCTCGTCGTGTGCCTCCCCAGTGCATAAAAGTGTGGGCTCCATGGCAGCTTTGGGAAACGTGCCCCTGGACAGCCCCAGGGAGACACTGCCTCTCTGCCTTGCTGAGCCACGCTTAGACCCCAGGAGGGGGGTGGGCGAGCACTCACTGAACCAGGTTATCACCAGCCGATGACCAGAGATGGATCAATGATGGTATCTCATTCTGGGGCCAACACTGACCCTAGCACTCTCCATATCCGAAAGGCAGAGTCCGAGCAACAGACCTGGAGAAGGATTAACCAATAAATAGAACAAATGTATAGGATCAGATATTGTCAGCGGGAGGGGCAAATCGAAAGATGGCTCCTGGTGCTGGAAATAAGTGTCAGCTGATAGGATGTGGTGCTGAGGGACAGGAGAGGATGAGGAATGATGAAATGTGGATTAAAACATCAACCTAAGGAAGGTTTGCTTCCTTTAGTCCACAAATGGCAACCACCGTCCAACTCACAGAAATGCGTACCTTGGGGTTACCAGCAATGACTTCATCCATCCTTGCCATGCGAAGTGCCCCTTCTGAGAACCGGGGGCACACGTCTGGACAGCTGCAGACGGGGTGGGTTGTGTGTAAGGTGGGACCGCAGGGGACCGTGCTTCGCAGAGAGCTAACGTTGAGGCTGGAGCGCTCCTAGAAACTTCACTTGGTCTCTTGCTCTTTGGTCTCATCATTTGTTGTGTTAAAATGGGCAAAGAGGAAAATAAGAAAAGGAAGGTCACCATGATGTCAGACAAGGGTGCCTCCTTCAAAGAGCTGAGTATGGACAGGCAGCAGCTGTCTAGTCGGCCGTCGTCTCTTCCCACGATGATTTCTCCTTTGAAAATGGAAGGCTCTTCTGAGGCTCATTCTCACCAACTGAAGGAAAGACATGCGTGGTGTTTCACTTTGCTGGGCTGTGTGACAAGCACCACAGCCTGGGGAGCTTAAACCCCAGAACTTTATATTCTGACAGTTCTGGAATCTGGAAGTCCAAGATCAAGATGTTGGCAGGACTAGTTTCTTCTGAGGCTTCTCTCCTTGGTTTATCGATGGCTGTGTTCTCCCTGGATCCCAACATAGTCTTTTAAGGACACCCATCTTACTAGAATAGGGCCCACCCCCTATGATCTCATTTAACTTAATTACCTCTGTAAAGTTCTCGTTAACTTAAACACAGTCACATTTTGAGGTGACAAGTTCACTGTAAGTTACAAGTTCAATGTAAGAATTTGGGGGGCACACAATTCAGCCCATCCCTAACACACAGCACCCTCAGAGCCTGTGCCTCCCACCAGCTAAAGTCAGGCATGATTCCTGGGCTGACTAGACAGGATTGCAGGGGCGTGACTAGGAGGACCACTCAAGAAACCTCGAACACTGGACCATTTGGACCTGGCTTCAGAGCTCTGGTGTAAAATTCTGTCACGAGTCCTTTTTTTTTTTTTTTTTTTGCATTTGAAAACAGCTCTTCGTGCCTTTCACAAGGGACAAAGTCTCAAGCTGCTGTGGAAATTTTTTTTCCCTCCCTAGGGAAAGGGTGGATTTCTTCCTTTACTTCTTCCAAAAGAAGTTTCCAGGGTGTAGGGCATTTCTTAAGATCCATATGAGGTCCTCATTATTGTGTCTGTTTTGCAGACAACACACTTTGCCAGGAAGTCTCTGGCAGAGGCAGCCTTGTAGCTCAGAAATTCCAGACTCCTCGAGCCTCGGTGAGACAGATGTCAGCTGTTCCTGGTGCCCACGCGCACTGCCCGACTGCACGTAGCGGCACGACGCCCCTAAGAAGGCCCTGGGCTGCTCCTTGTGATAGGAGAGGGAGGACACCACTGCACGTGGAGGGGCTTGGCTGGGAACAACAGGAATAGGACCACGGGGTTTTGATAAATGCAAAGAGATTTTTTTTTTTAAAGATTTTATTTATTTATTTATTTGACAGACAGAGATCACAAGTAGGCAGAGAGAGAGGAAGGGAAGCAGGCTCCTTGCTGAGCAGAGAGCCCGATGTGGGGCTCGATCCCAGGACCCTGGGATCATGACCTGAGCTGAAGGCAGAGGCTTTAACCCACTGAGCCACCCAGGCGCCCTGCAAAGAGATTTTTAATGGAGCAGAAAAGTTATAGTTACATCACTGGGGCTTGCCCATCATTAAATGCATTTGGTTTATTTTATATTATGTCTGAGCTACGTGTGTGAGGCTGGAGACTCTCCC
>ML103833.1:160453-188161 GCA_003697995.1 Taxidea taxus jeffersonii | reverse complement strand
TTTTTTTTTTTTCCAATTTGTGTCTTTAATCTCCTATTTTTCAGTGGTTACCTTTGACATCTTTACACACAGCTAATACATTCTAAAGTTGAACAAGATATTTAGGCTTTCCTGAATAATGTAAGGACACTAACAAGCTTCAGCTTTATTCTCTCTGCCACCATCTCAGCTTACATATTATTATTTTACAGAATTTTAATTCTACAGCAGCAAAGCAATTTAAGCTGTGGATTCTGGGGACACAGGGTCTGGCTTTGGGCCCTCAATCTTTCCCTTACCAGCTGTGTGACTTTAGACAAGTGACTCAACCTTTCTGTGTTTCCATGACTTCAACAGTAAGAGGGGGATAATAATCATACTTCTCAGGGTTGTTGAGAAGTTTCCATGAGTAAGTTCTGTCAGGCTCTGAGAATGTGCTTGGTGCATAGTTAATCTTCAAAGGTGGTTAGGGATCATCATCATTATTTTGCCCCATAAATTATAACCCAGGTGTATTATGTATAATTTATGTATATGCTTATGTATTGATGTAAATATACATCAACATATGGCCACTTTAAAAAAAATACTCTATTTATTTATTTGTCAGATAGAGAGCACAGGAGCGAGCGCAGGCAGACAGAGAGGCAGGCAGAGGCAGAGGGAGAAGCAGGCTCCCTGCCGAGCAAGGAGCCCGATGTGGGACTCGATCCCAGGACGCTGGGATCATGACCTGAGCTGAAGGCGGTCGCTTAACCAACTGAGCCACCCAGGCGTCCCAACATATGGCCACTTTAAAGATTTCTTTGTTTCTGGTATTTTAAGTTTTACTTGGATGTACCTAGCTAAAGAATTCTTTTTACATATGCTGATTAAGAAGTTGGTTCTTGATCTGAGAATTCATATATTACACCAATTCTAGAAAAATTCCCACTCTGATCTTTTCAAATGCCGCCTCTCTGGTTTCTCCAATCTCACCCTCGGAACTCCACTTACACATGTATCAGAACTTCATCTTTGTGTTTTCATATTTTCTGCACTTTTTCCCTCCTCTATGCTGCATTCTGGTTAATTTCTTCTTCTTCTTTTTTTTTTTTCCTTAAGCAGGCTCCACGCCCACTGTGTAGCCCAGTGAAGGCCTTGAACTCATGACCCTGAGATCAAGACCTGAGCTGAGATCAAGAATTGGATGTTTAATCAACTGAGCCACCCAGGTGTTCCCCCACCCCAGCTAGTTTCTTAGTTGCACCTAGTCTGCTATTTTCCTTGTCCCCTAAATTTGCTTTTAAACATTCCAATGCCAATTTTCAAACTTAAAAGAAGAGAGAATAATTTAATGACTACTATGTTGCATTTGTAACCCAGCTTCAGCAATGGCCAGTCTCATTCTATCTTTTCTCCCACCCACCCATCTGCCCACCTCGCATTATTTAAAGCAAATCCCAGACCTCTTATCATCCATTGAACTTATTTTCCAATTATTATAGGTTTTGTTTCGGAAATCCCATTTGCTTTTACTAATCTGTTCTTTCTGGGTAATTTCTTCTTCTTCTTTTAAAATATTTTATTTATTTATTTGACAGAGATCACAAGTAGGCAGAGAGGCAGGCAGAGGGAGAAGCGGGCTCCATGTTGAGCCGAGAGCCGGATGCAGGGCTCGATCCCAGGACCCTGAGATCATGACCTGAGCCAAAGGCAGAGGGCTTAACCCACCCAGGCACCCCTGGGTAACTTCTTCTTATTCTTTACTGATACTTTTATTTTCTCTTTCGTGACTTCAAACACTAAATACACTTATATTCCATAACGGATCATTTGAATCCTTCCTCTCTTTTGGGATTTGGTTCTCTGATATTTCTGCTGACTCTTGACCTTGAAAACTTATTTCTTTGTGTGTGTATTTTAACTGTACACATAGAAATACATTTTCTTTTTTTAACTTAAATTTTAGTTAACATACAATGCAATATAGAAATAAATTTTCTTTTTTTTTTAAAAGATTTTATTTATTTAATTGAGAGAGAGACAGAGATAGCGAGAGAGCACGAGCAGGCAGGAGAGAGAGAAGCAAGTTCCCCGCTGAGCAGGGAACCCAATGTGGAGCTCAATCCCAGGACCCTGAAATCATGACCTGAGCCGAAGGCAGACTGTTAACCGACTGAGCCACCCAGGTGTCCCTAGAAATAAATTTTCTGAAAATAAAAGATATTATTTGTCCCATGCCAGATGCTCTAGCAAATTTCCAGTAACGTAATCTTCCCAATCTTGCAAGAAAATGTTATTCCTTTGGATAGATGAAGAGACCAAAGCTCTGAGAGGTTAAATACTTGTCTGAGGCCACATTGTTTACAAATACCAGAGCTGGTGTTTGAACCCAGGCCCGCCTCCCCGCAGCCCTGCCCTCCCACAAGCCACCACCCCTAGGGGAAACTGACACCCAGGTATGAACCCTTGAGTGTCTGACCTCCGTTGACTTGGGGCTTCTGGGGATTTCTTCACGGGGTTCCACAGGGGCCCCTGAGGAGACGAAGAGCCTCATGAAGGCCTCCTACACCCCCGAGGTGATTGAGAAATCAGTGAGGGACATAGAGCACTGGCATGGCAGGAAGACGGACGATCTAGGTACGTGGGGGTGCTGGGCTGTGGGAGGCAGGTGCTCCCCTACCTGGGCTGAGTGTGTTGGCCCCGAGGTGCAGAGAGAAACCAGAGCAGTGGGTAGAACTCTGGGCTGGGCCTGGGAGAGACATGGGTCACCACTGGGGACTGGACACTCCAGAAGTCCTCTGGGTGATCTGGGCTGGCTCCTTCCCTGCTCTCTTGCAGGACGGTGGCACCAGAAAAACGCAATGAATATGAACTTACAGAAAGCACTGGATGAGAAATTTGGAGAAAAGAGCAAAAGCAAGAGCTCGAAGTCCTAGATACGACTGGGAAGAGTCGCCCTCCACTCCGAGAGAGCGCTAATAATAAAGAAAAACACACATATGAATGTTCTCTTCTTGTTGCCTCCCTTCCTGTTGGGGTGAGGGTGGATGTGTGGTATTGGAAAGACCAGCTAGGGAAGGAGAGAAGTCCCAAGAGCCCAAATCGTCCCCAGATCTTCCTCCTAGACCTACACCCCTTCCCTCACAATTCCAGGACAGGATGGGGGAGATGAGCGCTGCTTGGCTTCTGCCCTCATGTACTGTGGGAGGGGTCTCACGGTGGACACTGCAGGAGCTTACCTTGCATGACCTCCGTAGCTGAACCCCAATTACTTCTGGACATAATCCCCCAGCCCCCGCCCACGCCCACGGAGCCCGTGGACTTCAGAGGAATCAGGCATCCCCCCGCCACCGTGCAAGAGTGAGTTTGATGGGTCTTGGGTAATTCTCGTCTCTCTCCCACTGCACACAAACTGATTGGTTCGGAAATGGGCGTATGACTCAGTTTGGGCCAATGACATGCAAGGAAAGGTGCGGGTGTGTGGAGCCTTCTGGGAAATTCTTTTCTCCACTGGGGGAGCGGGGAAGCATCCCTCTCTCCTATTGTATTGAGTGAGGATGACACAGTGAAGACCGCTCCTGGTGGAAAATCTGGGACCGGAAGAATCGGAGACACTGGGGCACAGTCTGGGTTCTTCTTGACCTCACTGAGCCGCTCCATCCACCTGGCCAGAAGCCACCACCACTGGACTTCTTATGATGCAAGCCTGGGCCGCTTTTCACTGTTGAAGACAGTTATCCTTAGCCAGTCAAGGTTCCTAGTAACAACAGGGGAGGGACCTGGGAATTGGGTTCCCAG
Source organism: Taxidea taxus jeffersonii (assembly GCA_003697995.1). Classification (NCBI taxonomy): domain Eukaryota; kingdom Metazoa; phylum Chordata; class Mammalia; order Carnivora; family Mustelidae; genus Taxidea; species Taxidea taxus. The sequence goes on along the minus strand of ML103833.1, from coordinate 184,399 downwards.
GGAGGAGTCCCCCAGAGATGGGGTTCCTGTTTTTAGACCCTCACGTCTACCAGCTGATCCTGAAGGGCTTTACCTGGTGAGTCTCCAAGCCAGCAGCACACCCCACCCCTTAGGTCACTGACCTGTGTCCTCCAAACAAGTCCCACCCATGAGGTTGTTATCCCTTATGTTCCAAACCGCCCTTGAACCTAGAGGCTTGAAACGACGATCATTTATTTGCTGGTGATGATGTGATTTGGCTCAGTGTGGCTCATTTCTGCCCCATGCGGCATCTGCTGTGAGAGGGACTGCTGCCCTCCCATGCCTGGTACCTAGGGATGGGTACCGTAGCCGGGGACTGCCCGGGCACCACTCCCTCTCCATAGAGCCCTTCCCTCATGACTAGCTTGGGTTTCTTCTTGAAATGGTGATTGCATCCCAAGAAGCAGCTTTCCAAAGGGACAAGGCTCTAGTGTGGAAGAGCTTATCACACTTTGCACTGGCTTGTTAATGTCTCTGTGGTCGAAGGGACATATGGTCCAGCCCAGACTCATAGCAAGAGACTGCACCAGAGTATTACTATAGGCAGGACAAGTTCAAGTTCAATAATAGTCTAACACAGTGACCATGATGCTCTGGAAAAACTGAAGCAGATTGCTGTCAGGAAGAGGGGAATCACAAAAGGGAGAGACTTCTTTAAGATAGGATTGGAGCAGGATGCAGCTGGGGGAAGTGAGTTTGGCTTCATTTAATATTGATTGGGTACCTAATTACATGCGAGGTGCTGAGTTCAGCTCAACTTCTTTACTGGGTTCATAATTTCTACAAGGCACTGTTCTTGGGCTGGGAAACTAGACTTCACTTTTACTGAGTAGCTACTATCTTCTCATCAAAACTTACAGCTGAAAAAAGACCCCATCCTGAGTGTTGTAGCAATAACAGACCTCATACTCTTCTGACCTAGAAATTATAATATGCTGGGTGCCTATGATTAAATGCCAAATGCTTACACACCAATCTTCTTTCTCCCCAACACCAGTCCTCAGAGCTTATATTTTTCTGAAGATGGGAAAACCAAGGCTTGGAGAAACCAAGTAAATGCCCAAACTCATGCCTTAGGAAGTTGGGATTGGAAGTCCAGAAATTTCTGACCAAAGCCATTTTCTACTCCATCAGACAGTCGTTCTGTCCTGTTAACTAATGGATACTGAGGGGCACAAATACCCAGCCCTGTCAGGCACCGTGAAGGACAGGGATGTGAATCCAGTACAGTCCTTGTCCTCAAGGATGTTCCAATGTGCAGAGGACTGATGTGGACAAGGCTGGCGTTGGGGCTCATCTGTCCATCAGACCAACATGTACTGTGCTTCCACCCTCTGACCAGCACTGCCCAATGGACTGGGAGTTGAGAGGTGAACAGGACAAGGCATATCCTCAAGGAGCCCAGAGTGTGGTGGAGAGACAGATACATCCCTATACGGATGCTCAGAGGTTTTGCTCGTGCAACGAGAAGTTCATCCAAGACAGAGAAAGTGCAAAGGCGAACTTGGGATGGTCTGGGGCTGGTGGTCATGGAGGCCTTCACGGAGGAGGTAGCTCTTGAGTCTTGGCACATCAATAGGTATATTCAGGTGGACTGGAAGAGGCATAGCATTTGAGACAGAGGACACAATGTGAATAAAAAGCCAGCAAACCATACTTGGCCCCCCATGCAGCCCAGGGCTCTTGTTAAGCTTGGAGGGTAAGGCACAGAGATCAGGTGGGAAAGACACATGGAAAAATCTGTGCCTGGATGGGGCTGTGCCCTGGGAGAGCCTTACAGGCTAGACCCAGCCCCTTCCTCCAGAAGCTCCCAGCTTAGCCAGAACAGAAGCATTCATAATGACTGGAGAAGCCAAATGGAAGAGTCAAGAAGATGCTCAGCATCCCCAATGATCAGAGAGACACAAATTAAGACAAATTCCCTGGGTTGGCAAATGTGAAAAGGCAAGGGTAGGTGAGGTGGGAAGCGGGACCTCTCATACACTCCATGAATTGTGAATGCAGAAGAACAAGGAAGAATTAAGCAAAATTGAAGTCTTAGAACCTAGAATCTGCACTTCTGTGTAGCCTGGAGAAACCCTTACATGAACACGAGGAGCCCTGCGCCAAGACCCTCACTGCCGTGCTCTGTGCACGTACATGTCTGCCAGTAGGAGAATGGACAAACGGGTCATCTACAGCAGGGGTAAGGAGTGACCCAGGTCACCGGATGCCAGCCTAGAACAATCTCACAATATGTTGCAGTGGGGTCTGGAAAGGACAATCTGCAGAACGAACCCCGCTGTATGAAACAGCGCCATTTGTGCAACCTTCAGAAGGCACACACAGAGCCACTCCATCACTCTCGGAAGCAGTGATGAGTAGCGAAGGCAGGCTGGAAGGAGGCAGACATTCAGCTTCACATTGTATTTATTTAGCTCTTTTCAGATGCCTTGCTTTCTGCAATTACGAGAGTTGCCAAAAGGGGAGCTGCATGAACGTCAAGCCAACGATTTCAATTCTTCTCGCTTCTGACAGAAGCGAGCGAAGGTAACAGGTGTCATGACTTTGCCTAAGCTTAAGATTTGACCCCAGAACATTAAGATGAACTATTTTAGGTTAAACATTGAATATTCTAGAGAGAGAGAAGCCATTATACAGACAAAATAAACCATACACAGATTTTTTTTTTAACTTAAGTCCTTTATCCCACTGGTGCTGTTTCCAACACTGTTCCTTGTTCCTCATGCTCCTGAAGCCCCTAGATGGTGGAATTCACGATGATTCTTAAAGTTTCAAGGAGGTTCAGGGACCAGGTCTTAAGTAGCATTAATTCACATGGTGGGAAAGTTATCCATCCTTTTATCCATCCTAATCCATGCCATCCCATTTGCTCGGAGTGACCAGAACCATCTTCATAGTTTCTCTTATACCCAGCCAGAGGGGGAACCAAAAAGCAACCTGGGGCTCTATCCTCAATTGGCTATTATCTCGATCCAGCTCGCCCCCTGGTGGCAGTGTCTCTAAATTGCAGGCTGAGTACTTGGGCTTCATAAATCCAGGACGTATATACGCTAAGGAGGGGACCTTGGGAGCATTAGGTCACATCTCTCTAACCATGCCTTTTCTGCCCCCCACCCATAGCTCCATTTACAGACGAGGAACCTGAGTCTTAGTTGAGGGAGCTGATGTCTAATCTGGAAGTGACTGTCCATGTGGCCATATTTGCAAATCCAAACCATTAGTGGTGGCGGTTCTGGGAAGCAGGCGGTCATCTCCCTTTCTCCCTCCAGGAATCCTTGCCTCTGAGCTGCAGCAAAAGCAGGGGAAAATCCAAGTGCAGGTTTGTAGTCTAGAGGCAACAAGGGACTTTGCAGCCATAGGAGATTCTCACACTGGGCTTGGGTCCCTGGGAAGAGCCCCTGACTTGTTGGAGCCTGGCGCTCATGTCCAGCAGAGGCCATTGTCAGGATTGCCTGAGACAGTGCACGGCCAGGGTCTGGCACAGGGCAGAGCCCTCTTACAGGTGGGATAAACACTTGTTCTTTTCTTTCCTTTGGGGTCAGGCTGCAGGGAACACCGCAACACACTAACAGGTGTTCTATAAAAATTGTCCCATTGTCAAGGGAATTTGGGGGACACTGTTTTAAATAACGCCAAACAGATTCCTTTTGTGCAAGACTTCTTAGAACCTGGACTACGCTAAACTTCCTTGTGTCCCTCCAAATTCTTGCACAGAGGATCCCTGTTCCCGTCGTGCCTGTGCAGAGTGAGCCACTACTACTTGTGACAAGAATTACAATTTTATTAAAATTATAGGTTCAGAAGCTTAGGATGTCAGGCCAGGAAGAGTAACCCTGGTTTTTTTTTGGGGGGGGGTGTTGGTAAATGGGCTGATGTGTGAATCAAGGTGCTCATTATCAAGGTTCCTGCGGAGCTATGGTTGTCGAAGGGCCTGGGCACCCCATCCCTCTGGTCAACCCCACAGGCAGCCCATCTGGGGAGCAGATATGTAATCAGAGAAGGCATGAGCCTGTCCTTGGGCCGGTGGGGGTTGGGGGGCTGGGATTTATGACTGGTCCTGCACCAGGCAGACCGAGGGAGGGCTAGCCCAGCCTTCTGCTCACTGCCCTGTGCTGCTAGCTTCCCCCATTCACCAGCAAAAAGGTGACCCGCCCCAGGCAATGGCCAGGAGGTAGGCCTGGGCCTCTCCTGTTGCAAATCTCCTCCCAGTGGGCGGGTATTCTGAGCACCCTATGTGCTGGGCGCTTGGCACCATGGGAGAAACAGGGATGAGTTGTCCTTCTGCTCAGGAGGCTCCCAGGTTGGGGGTTAATAATGGGGAACATAGATGAGCATTTTATAAGGGGATGAGAGGGTCAGGATGGAACAATGAGGGGGGGTGGCAGTACAGGGCTCTGGGGCCTTCTGGGGCCTTCAGGCCTCCAGGAGCTGTGATGTGCTGCCCCCTGTGGGCCACAGGAGGTTTTGGGTGAATGTTGCTGGAGCTCTGGAGGAGGGCAGGGTCCTGCTGGAATAGAACATTCCAGATCTGAGGGAAGGAGATTTGTGACTGTGGGCCTTGTGGAGGTCAGAAATGAAGAGTGCCGCTGCTGCCTCTTTGCTCCTGTTAATAAGAAAGCCACGGGCCCGAAATGGAGTCACTTAGGCCAAGTCACCAAGTCGGGGCTTAACACCTAACTGAATGCAGTTCCTGCCTCCCTGGGAACTCTCCCAGCACTCTCCGGGCAGCACCAATGAGGTCACCGTCTCAGGGACTCTCCATCCCCTGAAGCGAGGTGAGGTCATCCCTGTACCTGCTCTTCCCCCTCAGGGAAAGTGACCTTGCCAGAAGGGATCCTTTCTTTTCTGTTGCTGATCACCCCACCCTGTTTCTTGCTATCAAGTCCTATCATTTCCTTGCAGCATGTCGGAGCTCCCCTCTACCGGGGACGCTGCCCCATCCGTGAATAAAGCCAACTAAATCTTCAGTTTACACAGTTGAATTTTGTTTATTTAAGGGGCCCCTGCTCACTCCCACAGCTCTTCCCCTCTGGTTCTGTAGGCGCTCAAGCCCTTGGGATTTATAAGTTTCGTCCTGTTATGCCCAGGTCATGAGACCACCACCAAAAAGACCACCGAGAGCCAGACGTTCCGAAATGCAAAAGCAAGGCTTTATTCAGGCGGGCGGGCTGCAGCTTGGGCTCGTCCCACACACCGATGCAGCGGAGTCCAGGAGGAGCCCCCCGCTGGAATTTTACAGAGATTATATAGGCAATTTTACACGCAAAAAGTACATAGTTACATGTGTGGGTGACCTTGAAAACCTTGAAAATGATTGGTGTCTGAGGTGACTTAAGCTGTGTTGTCCGAGGAGGGTTGGTCAGTTAGGAAAAACTGCTGACAGGGAGTTTTTCTTACTGGTTGTTTTTCCATCCTTCGTTAGCATATAGGGCAATAACCCTGATTGGCTCGCACTTGGTCCCTCGTTTACATATGGAGAATCACCCTCTATTGGTTCATGTCCGATTCCCTATTTGCATGTGTAGGAACCACTTCTATTGGTTCTTGTCCCATCCTTTATTTGCATGTGTAGGAACCACTTCTATTGGTTCTTGTCCCATCCTTTATTTGCATGTGTAGGAACCACTTCTATTGGTTCTTGTCCCATCCTTTATTTGCATATGTAGGAACCATTTCTATTGGTTCTTGTCCCATCCTTTATTTGCATGTGTAGGAACCACTTCTATTGGTTCTTGTCCCATCCTTTATTTGCATGTGTAGGAACCATTTCTATTGGTTCTTGTCCCATCCTTTATTTGCATGTGTAGGAACCACTTTGGAATGTCTTCAGCTTAATGTAAACAGCAAAAGGGCTGCCGCCTTGAATGGCGTCAGGCCCTTCAGTGCTTCTTTCTTTCTTTTTTTTCTTAAGATTTTAAAAATTTATTTATTTATTCATGAGAGACACAGAGAGAGAGAGAGGCAGAGGGAGAAGCTGGCTCCCCGTGGAGCAGGGAGCCCCATGTGGGACTCAATCTCAGACATCGGGCTCACGAGCTAAAGGCAGAGGCTTAATCAACTGAGCCACCCAGGCTCCCCTATAAGGTTCTTCCTTGGCTCTTACGGGGCTTCCCCTAGGTTCTGGTTTGCCCTGTAGTTGGATCTGCTAACCCTTTTACCCAGGGTAACTCCCCATCCCCCAGCCCCTGTGCCAATGTCCCCCACAGAGAAGTTGGGTCCCTCTGGAGACTGTCTCGCCAGACTGGAGGCTCCCAGGCCAGGGCGACCCCATTAGGAATAGTGGCCAACACCACTGACACATCTCTGTCCATTAAGTCAGTCATAACTGCCCCCCTCCGCCCGGGATGAGGGAACAGAAGGCGAGCTGACACCCCACCACCCTCCCCCGTTACCTGCCCCCCCCACGTGGGATATGTGTGTGACATTCCTCAGGCACTCCTGGCTCCCCTACAACGAAGGGAAGGAAAAAACCAAATGGTTCACTGAGAGATCCCAGTCCCGTAGGACGGGAGTCTCCATCAGCTTACAGAGGTCTTCTTGATTTACAAGAAAAAAAGCATTCTTACCAATAGCCTAACTTTCAGAGACCCATAGATCCCGTTTCCTGGGGCCCTAACATCAAGGTCCTCTCCACAATGTGGGAATCAGAGGCGGAAGGGAATGTCAAGAAAATTAAATGTCTTTATAACCTGCAGCCCAGGGACAAATAACTTGAGGTAGAGTAGAACATTCCTCCTGGAAACTCCCAACTATCTTAAAGTTAAAGCTTTACTGGGGGTGGGGCATGGAGCAGAGAAAACAACCTTAGCTTGACAGAACCCCGGCCTCCTGGATCTGGAGAGTCATCTTCAGCAGGTGAAAGTCCTTTTGGACTCCTCCTTTTTTGCTTACTTCCCCCAACTCCCAAGTATAAGATCACACTTACAATGCAGCTCTTTCTGGGGTGCCGGAGTGGCTCAGTGGGTTAAAGCCGCTGCCTTTGGCTCGGGTCATGATCTCAGGGTCGTGGGATCGAGCCCCACATCGGGCTCTCCGCTCTGCGGACAGCCTGCTTCCTCCTCTCTTCTCTCTGCCTCTCTGCTTACTTGTGATCTCTGTCTATCAAATAAATAAATAAAATCTTTAAAAAAAAAAACAATGCAGCTCTTTCTGCCCACGGGGTCCTGTCCCCATGCTTTAATAAAATCACCATTTTGCACCAGACGCCTCAAGAATTCTCTCCAGACCCCAACAACTCTTCCAAATCACATCACTTGCCCGGTACATGCTTTTACTATCTCATTTTACAGACCCGGAACCAGGCACCCAGAAGTCCGCTGACTCGCCCAAGGTCACACGGTGCGTAAGTGCCAGGGCTGGGATTTGAATCCAGACGATCTAACTCTCAAATCCACGCCCTTAAGCACTAGGTTGGGGTGTTCTGAGGAAGGGTAAACAGTGGTTCTGTCAGGAATGAGTATGGGCAGGGGCGAGGCTTCCAGAATGTTTGTTTTAGGAGTTCAGAGGAGGAAGTTCACACAGAGATTTTCCTGTTTGCTGCCTGTCTCTACATTCTTCCTCATAATGAAATGCCAGCGATCTTTTAAAGCTGGAGAAGGAGGAAGAGCTGTGGAGCTTGTGTTTGACGTAAGCGAGCGCCAGGCAACGCCTGCAAAGAAAACTAACCCGAGCCGTGTTTCCAGGTGACCGGCCCCGCACGCAGGCCTCTGGGACTGAGAATTCAAAGTCCTTGGACCTGGTGCTCCCTCCTTAAAGAAGAGCAGGAGCACAGAGGCTGCAAAGTATCCAGGGACCATGTACCCTCTCATTTAACACATGGAGAAACTGAGGCACACAGTGGTGACTGAAGTGGGATCTCAGTGACCTCGTGACTCTCCCCACCTCAGCTCGCTGCAGGCAGAGCTGGGACTCGGGGTCTCAGACTCTCCCCCCAGGGGCCTGCTGGGCCACTGAACAGCGCCCGGCAAGCCTGCTCCCAGCCCAGGACCCTGGCCTGCAGCGTGATAGATCGTGAGATCTCGGTCACAGAGCGGCAGTAAGGGCTAGATGTGACTGTGGGGCACAGAGTAGGAGCTCCATAAATACTCTTGTCTTATTATTTTCCACACAGGCCCTTGCTCCCCAAAAATCATTAAAAAAAACACAACCAAACAAACAAGCAAAGCAGTGGGGAGGCAGAAAAGCTGAGAGGGGAGATGAAGGACACCCAGAGGGTCAGAAATCAGGCCCCCTTTCTGGAGGCTTTGCATGCAGGAGGCAGAAAAACCCATTACCCTTCACCCAGCTGCCCTTGTTCATTGTCAGCTGGCTGAGGAGGGAGAAACCAAAAACAAACAACAAAACCCACCTGGAGAACAACCCCTGGGAACAGAGCCCTGGGGGCTGGCTACCGGCCTTGGGAGGCTACCTGAGAGTCTGGGTTCCCTAGAACCAGACCCTGGGGCGAGGGTCCCATGAAGCCCTAACCTGGAGACGCCCCTGGTGGGTAGGGAAGGGAGAGAGCAGGAAGCCACCAAAATGCACAATGTCTGGTAAATGACAGCTCTGACCCCTGCAAGGAACGGAAATCCCCCCAAGGAACTCCGGGAGCCGGGTGGCCCCTGGGCTTCCGAATTATCCCACCAGAGGGTGTGGGGAGAGAGCCGCTCGCAAGAGGCCAGGGAGCTGGCGCTGGAGGCCTCTGGCCAGCTGTGCCCCCAGCAGTCCGAGAGTGTCCTCTGGGAGGCCACACAGGTCTGGCGGGGGGACGTCAGATCAAGCACCCTGAGCAGGAAAGGGGGCAGGCGTGTGGTGTCAAAGCTAAACAAAGCCAGACATCAGTTAAAGAGGGGAAAATAGATTTCGAAAGGCAGAATGAAGGTGGAGAAGAGGGGATCACAGGGCAAGTTACAAAGGGTTGGCCAGCGTCAATGCCATGAGGCCAGCTGTGTCTGCTCACTGGCCGTTGCGCAAGGTGGGAGCCGGTCCTCCAGCAGAGACTCGAGACGGAGACCTATCCTTCCAGATGGCTTCGTTTCAGAAGATTGGCTTTCAGGTCCTAGAGAAAGATACTCCTGGCTCTCAGGAGATACAGAGATGTATCAAGGAGGCGGAGGAAAGATTTGCGACTCTAAGCTCTTTTTAGTGACTGCTGGAAGAAAATGAGCGCACGGACCTGTCACCAGGCTAGGCTGGAACACACAGAAAATTCTGGCGGCAGTGAGCTTTCTTAGGCAGCCATCTCAGTGGGAGCCCGGGCTCATCCTAGGGACACAGCCCTATGCCGCTAGAAGGCCAGGCTAGAGCTTGGTCAAGCCTCTTGGTGCAGGGGTTTGGATGCACTGGTCATGGGCTGAGAGTTCTTTCAGTTCTGTAGAACCTGTTACAGGTAATGTCAGGGAAGACAGCCCATTTGCCATTGCCCAATGGCTTCAGCTAGAGAGCCAGGCTCCCGTGACCTGGAATGCGAACATCTGTTCGATCTCTCTCACACACATAAACGTACAAATGCAAACACACCATACTCGAACATACACAATGTCTCCGAAGCCAACGTGTATTCACATTGCCCGCATGTTTGCCCAGAGAGGTGCCTATCAACACAATGCACGGTGCAAATGTACACGTGTGCCCACGTCCATGCAAATGCACGGCACACAAAAGCCTCGCTAACAGGCACACATGCAAATACAAGTGTGCAAGCGGGCGTGGCTTCTTGGGGGGGGCAACCTATGTTCGGAAGGGCCCCACACCTGTTTAGTGCCCCCACTGTTCTGGTTTTTGAAATGCTTAATAATGCACATACAGGTGTTCTCTCTCTCATTCTGTTTTGCTCCGTCCTCCTCTCTTGTTTTTTCACAGGAAGTTCCCACGAATTTCCATCCTCAGCCCTGAAACCGATTTTCTCAGAATGAAAAACTGAAAATTGCAGCTGGAAGGGTCCCGCCCCGGACACATCGGGCTTGAAGTCATGTCGGCCGTCGACCTCTAGGTGGCAGCACCGAGCCGAGCCCAGCAGAGCTGTGGTAGAGGGGTAAGAAAGAAGGGGGGGGGGTGGGAGGTGGGGAGAGGGGGACAAGGAAGTGGGTGTCACTGGGGCACTCCCGGAATCTACCCTCTTCCAGAAAGCATGGAGGTTGCCCGGAAGCAACAGAGTCTCCAAGGGATTTTTCCAATTCTTTTTTGTGTGTGTGTGCCTGTACTTTCTTCCAATTCATTTTTTCCCATTCATTTTAACTGTATTTCTTTTTTTTGTTGTTTCTTAAAATGTCTGATGACAAATGCAGTACATTTTATTACAGAAAATAGCACACACACAAAAGTAAAAAATCACCCATATAAGCTGACACCTTTTGGTTCTTTTGGTCTTAAGACTGTGGAAGGAAGTGCCATTACCTCTCCATCTGGTAACTTGCCACACGCCCTTCCAGACACTTTTCCCAAGCCTCTACCCGTATTTCTTTTCTTTTCTTTCCTCTTTAGAAGGTGTATTTATTTATTTGAGGTGGGGGAGATGCAGAGAGAGAAGGGGAAAGAGCGGTTCTCCAGCAGACTCCCCGCTGAGCGCAGAGCCTGATGCAGGGGCTCTATCTCCTGACCCTGAGCATGACTAGAGCTGAAATCAAGCCACCCAACCAACTGAGCCACTCAGGCGCCCCTACCCATAGTTCTTACCTCCACATATAAGCACACAGAGAAGTGTTTCATTTTCCCCCAAATAGACTTACATTCTGAGCATGTTCTTCAAGTTACTTTTCACTTAATGGTTAAGCCTGGCTTCAGCATAATGCAGGCGGCAGGTAATTGAATGGTCTGCTCTCAGCCCAAGCACCCACGAGGCAGCTTTAATTTCTCCCATTACTGCATCCTCATCGAGCTACCCGGGCTCTCCCCTTCTCATCCCCTAATGACATCTTGGGCAAGTTCCCCAGCTTTCTGACCAATGTCAGTTATTTTAAAAGTCTACTCCCGCTCAGTCTCATTGACCCTCCCCTAAGACTCGAACCCTTGCTGAGAGAACCAGAAAGGTGGGGTCTTGGTGGCTTGGTTCCCCTCACCCCTCTCCTGCCTGCTTCCAGCTCCTCTGACGTCTCAGGGTGGGAGGACTGGAGGATTCCCTCTTATCCGGTGCCTCTGTGGACAGACAGCCTCTGGGACTTGTGGCTGCTTCTCTGGCCCGCTCTGACCTGCTGTCGGGGTCCTCTCTTGGGTTTTGGCCACCCAAGCCTTGATACCTTCCTCACAGTCCCATGGAACATTAGCCATCAGCTGGGAGAGTACAGACAGCTCCTCCGTGCCCACCACTGGGTCCACCATGGCTTCCTGTTTTCTTTCTTCCTCCTTGGATGTTCAGAAGCAGAGTCCCAAGTCCCCTGCAGGCTCCGCCCCCAAACTGGGGAGGGAGTGTCAGTCTCCCCTTCCAGCATACACCCCCCACTTCCACCAGTGGTCTCCTGCAGGTATCCTCACCTGGATTCTGGTAGTTGAGAGCAACCCCCCTTCCCCATGGGGAGAGAGGAGAAGAGCCACAGATTTTCCGAGTGGCCAAGCACTCATCTTTCTGATATTCCTTCCTCCTCTCTACCCAGGCTTCTGGGATAGGGGTTGGGGGGTAACAGCCAGAGTGTGTCACAGATGACTTGGGGTGGCAGAACCCAGAGAGGACATCCGACACCCATCGTTTGTAATTCTTTTCAGAGCCTGGATATCTCTGTGTCTAAGTTTGGAGGAATGAGATTGGACCGTATACAGTAATCAACTTGAAATAGACTGAGGACTTAAATATAAGACCTGAACGTGTAAAACTAGAAGGAAACATAAAGGAAAAGCTTCTCGACATTGGATTTGGCAACGGTTTTTTTGATCTGACCCCAGAAGCACAGGAAACAGAAGCAAAAATAACCAAGTGGGATTCCACCAAACTGAGAAGTTTCTGCACAGCAAAGGAAACCATCAACACAACGAACAAAACAACCTACCCATGGGAGAAGATATTTACAAATTATAGATCTGATAAGGGATTAATAGCCAAAATATACAAGGCACTGTTACAACTCATAGCAAACCAACCAACCAAACCAAAAAACTCCAAACAAATAACCTAATATAAATAACAAAAACAAATATATGAGATAGATTTCACTCCATATATAGTCTAATAACTAATTATGTGTGTGTGTGTGTGTGTGTGATGGAATGGGATATATATAATGGAATATTATTCAGCCATAAAAAAGGAGGAAATCTTGCCACTTGTGACAACAGGGATGGGCGAGGAGGACATTGTGCTAGGTGAAATAAGCCAGACACAGTACTGCATGACCTCATTTCTATGTGAAATCTACCAAAGTCAAATTCATAGAACCAGAGGCTAGAGCAGTTGCTAGAAACCGAGGGGTTGGGGGAAATAGGGAGAGATGGGTCAAAGGGTACAACCTTCCAGTTATGAGAGGGAGTAAGTTCTGGGATCTGATGTAGAGCACGGTGATTGTAGTTAATCCTCTCCTGTGGACTAAATTTGCTAAAAGAGTTAAGTCACAAGTGTTCTTAACACACACACAAGGTAACTATATGAGGCCATGGATACATTAATGAACTTGACTGTGGTGATCATTTCACAACATGCACGTATATTAAATCATCATATTGTACACCCTGAAAAATCACCTTGTATGACCTAATTGTGCACATTTTTTGTCCGTCAATCATAGGTTAATAAAGCTGGTGGGGAGACATACGGTGGTGTGATAAGCCGCGGTAAGGCCTACTGAGGACGGAGAAGCTGCTTGCCATCAGTCATCTGGGGACACAGGACGCATCTGGTGCAGATGTGCAGCTGCACGAGACAAAAATATTATCTAATGAGCATGCAGAGTGCTCCGAGAGGACTGTCGTTAGAACAAATTCAGAACAGGACGTGATTTGTGGTGATGAGTGAGCACGTGGTAACTGATAGAGCTAGTGGGATCTTTCAGGTGATCCCCCCTCTCCCACCACCTCTTAGAGAAGCACAGAGCAGGTGCATCTTACTGCTGGAAGACAGAAGCAACAAAACGCTTGACCTTGGCATCCCCGGAGCTCCTTACTCTCTTTTGTCTATTTCTGCCATCTTCCATCAAACCAACCACTGGCTGTAGAGACCCCTGGAAATGTGGTCATTCCTGCTTCAGTGGCAAGAGGAACCCCAGCTTCCTTGAAAGGCTCTGGAGTGGATCTTCTTCGCAGACCAGGGACAAGAGTGGGAGAGGCCACCTTCGAGATGGGCTCCCTGTGGTCTGTGGGGTTGGGTGGGATTCAGGTGCTGAGAGAAAGATCTTCAGAGGTGCTGTGGCCAGCAAGAGGGGAAGCGGAGACGGAGAAGGAAATGTTTAGCACAGCCTGAGAGAGCTTTAGCAGGTGTTGATGGGGAGTGGTGTACTTAGGACTGAAATAGTCGGGCGACTATCAGAGTTTTAATCTGTACAAGTGAAAAAACTCTTAGTGGCCAGAGGTGCAATGTGGGACACCTCACTAGGGAGTTCTGACCCCTTGACCAGTTCCTAGAACTGAGGCATCTCACAGACCCAGAGCCCCTTAATTGCAGGGGAGATTGGTCCTCTTGAGGAAGGACTCAGCTACACTGTCCAAAATGTATATGGGAAGTGCTTCTCCCTGCCTTCTCCAAAGGCACTGTGTGCTGGGAACAGGGAAGTACCCAGACTTTTTTAAGATGATTGGTCCAGAAACCAGGCTAGAGCTGGGACAGGGCTTGCTTAATGGCCCTCTAGCAAACATTCTATTCCTGTTTCTGCAACATGGAGCTTTGCTGGTTTAGAGATCTTAGTTCCCAAAAGAAGACTGCTTCTAATGGGAAATCAAACGGAGTTCTGTTGACCTGGAAGTTGAAACTGACACCTGGCCATATGGGGGTTCTCATCCCTTTGAACCAAGAGGCAAGAAGGCAGGTGCTGTCCCATTGGAGTGATTGGTGGTGATAGCAAAGAGAAGAAGATTATTATCACACCACGTAGTGGGGAAGAACAGGAACCCAGGGCATTGTCTGCAACGCCACTTAGTATTATATGTCCGGTGGCAAATGTTAGTTAAACTACTCCAGCAACCCAATGGAGGCAGAACCTCCTTTAGGAATCACTTGGGTCCCTCTGTGAGGAAAAGAACCATGAGGGTGAAAGTGATGGCTGAGGGCAAGGAAAACACAGGTTGGATGATGGAAAAACATGTTACTAATTCCCATTGTGCCCACAGAACCAGTTGCAGAAAGGAGGACTGTGCAGGCGCTATTCAGTTTTTTCTCCTCTTAAAAAAACATATTTCATTTTATTGCTATTGAATTACTAAGAGTATTCAGGAGTGTCAACATTCACAAGGCAAGTCAGTTTTGATTGACAGTCATTTTTCTTTTTTTTTAAGATTGATCGACTGATTTGAGAGAGTGAGAGAGAGTGCACAAGTTGGAGGGACAGAGAAAGAAGGAGAGAGAATTTTAAGCAGACTCCCCGCTGAGCGCAGAGCCCCACGTGGGGCTCGATCCCAGGACCCAGCGATCACGACCTGAACGGAAACCAAGAGTCCGCCTCTCAGCAGACTGACTGTGCCACGCAGGCGCCCAGACATACATTTCCTTTTAAGAGTTTCCCCAGAGACGTCCTCAGATTGAAACTCGCACATCATTAAATAGGAAGTTGCTCATAAAACACGTTTGCAACATTTTGCCTGGCTCTTGGACTTTTTTCTCTCTTCAAAAAAAAAATATCTTTTTCTTTCCATTCCTCTCTATCTAATACAAAGTATTTTTGATTCAACATTTATGTTATTGGATATTTAAGGGAGTTGTGGCTGAGAAAGGAAATGTCTCTGAGAGAGATGCCTGTCTCTCTGGGAGACAGCATGGTGTTCTTGGCTTGGTCACGCAGAAGCATGACGTTCTCACTTCCTGTTTCTGGAAGTTAAACACGAGTGAAGGGATGTGTGTGGACCCCGCGGCCGTCTGAGTCACCTTGACATCACCGCCAGCACCGCTGAGGTCTCTTGCTCAATACAGAGAAAACAGGAACTACGGTTCCCAGAATCCCTTTCTCTGTGTGGTCCAGGATCAAAGTTTGTCAGTGAGAGATGTTCTGTGAGATGCGGGAGGCGTGGCTGATGACAAGACATTATTCTTTGGAAGCAGCCGCCTCCAGACCCGTAAGTGCATGTGAATCCCATTTTCCTGGAGAATTCTCAGGAACCCGTCCCTTGGTGTTCCAGGCTGGGCTCTTTGGTTATAGCTTCTGGTTGCTTTCTCCACTCTTCCATAAACTGAATAAGCCCCCAATTCTTGTATTTAGTCCTTCGTGTTCAAAATGCCTAGAATGGTTGCTGTTTTCCTGACTGAACCCGGCAAAGCTTGCTCCTACTGAATACGTATCATAGGAGAACTTCTGTGTGCTTTTATGTTAAAAATAATCTCTGAATGGCCACAAGTCTTCTTCCCTCCAGGAGTGAGGGGATCAAGGAAACAAGATGAAGCAGGAAAAACAAAAAACAAAAAACAAAAAACCCTCTCGATCTGCTACATCTTTATCAGCCATTTGTATTTCTTCTGTAAGTTGTCTGCTCATTTGTTTTCCTCTAGGTTTTCCCCCTTTTGTAAAAAAGATTTTATTTTTAATTGGTATCCACACCCAGTGCAGGGCTCAAACTTACAACCCCGAGCTCAAGAGTTGCATGCTCCACTGACTGAGCTGGCCGTCCCTTGACTTTTTTCCCTTTTAATTGGATATTGCTCCTTTATTTTCTTGAGGGAACACTTTGTATAACATAGATAGTGACCTTTTTTTTTTAATTTGTCAGAGAGAGAGAGAGAGCGCAAGAGCGAGCACAGGCAGAGGCAGAGGGAGAAGCAGGCTCCCTGCCGAGCAAGGAGCCGGATGTGGGACTTGATCCCAGGACGCTGGATCATGACCTAAGCCAAAGGCAGCCGCTTAACCAACTGAGCCACCCAGGCATCCCAGATAGTGACCTTTTGTGGGCCACTTTTGTCCTGGAATATTGGGAAGAGGGAACGCCCCTTCCCCCCAATGTACACACACTCAACACACACACACTCTCTGACACTCATACTCTCACACACTCAAACTCACTCTCATACATTCACGTGCATGGACACACTCACACCTGTTCTCACACACTCATTCCCCTCATACTCACACACACGTTCACTTTTACACTCACTCGCACTACTCAGTGTTTCACACACTCACACTGACACACTCATTCACTCTCACACATACTCTCACGTTCACACTCCTACACACACTCTCACGTTCACGTACACTCACACGTACATCCCTGATGTCCATAGAGGAGAGGAATCTTAACCCCTTTCTCCATCTCCTCCCACCTTTCGGTCCTTCTTTTTCCCAAGGGAAGAAATGACACTTGGTTCAGGGGGCCACTCTTCAGGGGTGTCCATGCTGACTTCTCATTCCCCAGGGACACCTGAAATCGGTCAAGCGACCCGTGCAGTCCTCCCCAGCTCCTGGGAGCAGAACCTCCACTTTCCAGCCTCTCTGCCTGAGGCCCGCAGGTAAGTCAGGACGAGTGGGAACCACAGACCCAGCTTCCCCATGGGTTTGTTCGTGGGTTACAGAGGTTGGGTTCAGAGGAGAGATGAAAAGACCTTCCTTTTTTTTTTTTAAAAGATTTTATTTATTTGTTAGAGAGAGAGCAAGCAAGCACAGGCAGACAGAGAGGCAGGCAGAGGCAGAGGGAGAAGCAGGCTCCCTACCGAGCAAGGAGCCGGATGCGGGACTCGATCCCAGGACTCTGGGATCATGACCTGAGCCGAAGGCAATACCTAACCAACTGAGCCACCCAGATGCTCTCAACAAGTATTATTTAAACATTCCCAACATGCCAGGTACCATTTCTAATTCTGGGAATACAACCATAGTAACAAAACCATACAGATTCCCCTCCTGTCATGAACTGAGTGTGCTAGTAATGTCTAGAAGGGCGTTCCTGTCTGAAGATTATAAAAACAGTTGCCTACATTTTCTTCTAGTATTTTCATGGTGTCTTTTTATTTTTTGATTTTTGGCCATTTGGAAATTATTTTTGTGAATGGTGTGAGGCGGGGAATCTAACTTCTGAACCAGAGCTGATTGATTATCTCAAGCATTTTTTTTTTTTTGTCGTGTATCATCTTTTCACCATAATTTGAAATGGCTTCCATTGTCTTGTAGTAACTTCCCACATACATCTGGTTTTATTGCAACTTTTGTGGTGGGCAACCTTGTAAAATGGTTCCCAGTGATCCCTGCCTCCTAGTATTCTCACCCTTGTGGAGTCCCCTCCCCTCAAGTATGAGCTGAACCTGGGGACTTGCTTTCAACCAAGAGAATACTGCACACGTGATGGGGTGTCACTTCAGAGATTAGGTGACAAAAGGCCATGACGACTGCCTCCCACTGGCTCTCTCTTTTTCTCTCTTACTTGATAACATTGGAGAAGCCAGCCGCCATGTTGGGAACTGCAGGAGAGAACCGATCACATGTTGAGAAACTAAAGGTGGATGGATGCTGACCAACAGTTAGAACGGGACTGAGGCTCTTGGTCCAATAGTCTTCGAGGAGCCTATCTCACTACCAGTCACCCAGTGAGTTTGGAAGCAAATCCTGGCTCAGCTGAATCTTGAGCGGACCATGGCCCCAGGTGCACTTTGACTGTGGCCTGGCCTGAGCCACATCTGGTCTGACTGTGAGGCCATGAGGTAATACATGGTACTGTTTTATGCCAGATACTCACCACACTGTTCCCAGTCTTTCCTTGAAGGCGGGTATCTTCAACCTTGGGGAAGTCTTAGAGTCTGACTTTGTACCTCTTCTCCTTGGGACAGTGGCAGCACCAGTGGGATTGGCCCAGGAGGCCCCTGCCACAGCCCGATGGAGAGGTTCCTAGGGCCTGTGGGACACATAACCCTGAGTTCCTATTCTCTCATTTGGGATAGTGATGTAAGTACTTCCCTCGAATTTTCTTTCCCAGTTTTAATAAGAAATAATTAATATACATCACTGTGTAAGTTTAAGGCGAATGACATGATGGCTTGATTTACGTGCACTGTGAAATGACAGTAGATCATATATACATATAGGGCATAGATACAACAAAAAGAAGAAAAGAAAGAAAGGGGGAAAATTCTCCTTATGATGAGGACTCAGGATCTACTCTCTTCAACTTTCTCATACCTCTAATTTTTAAGAGAAGCATATACATATAGAAAGAGCAAAGTCAGTGGAATTCCAACCACACAGGGTCTTTTTAAATGTCATTTGGAGGCAATAACTTCCAGCAATCCGCAGGCATGATGTAACTCCTTCTTGTTAGAGATTAGCAAGCCCTTCTTGGAAGGACAGGGAGCCCAAGGCATAAATTGCTTAAGAAAACCAGGCAAGAGCTAAAGAAAGAAAAACAAAGGAAGGAAGGAGGGAAGGAAATGATGGGCTACCCAGCTCAAACTTGTCCATGCACCCAAGACGTAGGAAGCCAATATCCGAGACACGGTTCTGAAGCAAGGAAATCTTTATTATCAGAACCCAGTGAGAAGGGGGGAAAGGAGGGGGGGTCATTCCCAAAACTGCCTTGCCCTGTTGAGCAGAGGGACAGCTCTGTGTTTGCCGAAGAAGGAGGTGAATGCAGGAGAGGAGGGTTTCTTGAAACTTCCGATGGGGGAGGGGCGGGAGGGCTTGAAACAGCCTGGAGGTAAGCACTGTTCCAGACAGTGAGGTGCTGTTTAGGACCTGGCACATTCAGATATATCAAGACAAATGTTGCAGCCCTGTCCCCATTAGGTTTTACAATCAGTGGGTAAACAGGGAGCAGGGATAAAAAGGCAAAGTTAATGATTGATCTTGCATGAGGTTAAGAGGTACGTAAAACACAATTAAGTAGGGAACAAAACACAATGTGGGGCTAAGTTAATAATGCAGCTAATACCACTATAGTTCTGCTCGTGCTTTCAAAAGAGGTTCAGGAACTGAGCGTCTGGTCCCAGAAGGAGGAAAGATTCCCCTCTTCCCACTAGAAGAAGAAGGTCCTGGTACTTTGCTATCGCAGGGTCTCAGGTTCCATGTAAAGAGTTTTCCCAAGAAAATCTGAAAATCATCCACCAAGGATGGAATGTTGGTGGGTCCGTAATCCAAGGAGCGAGACTGATACAAAGCGAAGGTCAAGCAAAGCTTTATTTCGCGCCAAGCATCGAGAATCAAACTGACCGGCCAGGGCCGTCTCTTACAAAGAGAGGCGACCCCTCTCTGCCTTACAGACTGGCTTTTAAGGGCAAAGGCCATGTGGTTGGGCCTGGCCACACACAGGTGGCCAATGACACAAAGAAAACTGCACAGTCAGGCTAGGTCACCCGTAAGTGACCAATTGAGTTACAATTTACCCCATAGTAGGCATTTGAACTACCCTATCACCTTGGTCAGAATTGGCGCCCAAAGGGTGGGGTCCACACACCTTGGTAGCTAGGGAGACAGTATGCACGCCCCACTGATTGGATACCTCCACCAGGCCTGACCTGCCCTTGTATTTGGGCTTTGTTACCTGGGACTGGTTTCCGGGACTTGTTTTAAGTAAGTCCCTTGAGGGGAAGGGAGCAGGGACAGTTTAAGTTCTTACTGTATAAACAACAAAGTCATTGTTTAACCGGATGGAATCGCCCTGGCTAAATGGGCCCTTACAATGTGAATGTGGATAAAGTGATAACTAGGATGCTTTCTGCTTCCGATTACAGAATGACAACAGTGTGCGTTGAGGATATTAATGATTTCATGTATTACATGGAGATTATAGCAACAATTTTATCCCGAGTGTTTAGAAGCTTTTTTTTTTAATTTTTTTTTTTTAATTTTTTAAGATTTTATTTATTTATTAGTTAGAGAGAGAGCGAGCACAGGCAGACAGAGAGGCAGGCTGAGGCAGAGGGAGGAGCAGGCTCCCTGCCAAGCAAGGAGCCCGATGCGGGACTCGATCCCAGGACGCTGGGATCATGACCTGAGCTGAAGGCAGCCGCTTAACCAACTGAGCCACCCAGGCGTCCCTGTTTAGAAGCTTTTAATGCTGACCTTGTCCACCCAAATTTTGAAAAGAGAAAACAATAGCCTGTAAGGCGCAGATGAGAAAAGCAGATATTGTCATGGAGACAGAGAAAATTAATAGAATTATAAGAAGTATCATGTGCAAATTTATGCCAGTCGTTGGGAAATCTTGCTGAAATGCACAACTATTTGGTAAAATATACCAAAACCAAGTCAAAGAGCAGTAGAGATGCTAATGGAAAAGAGAAAAGAAGAAGCTCTTTCTGATGTTGGTTTTCATGGGATGCTCAATTTCATTCCCTCCCACAGAAGACAGGCACAGCTTCCAGAAGGGCCTTTTACTTTGGACACAGATCCTTGAGACGAGAACGCCAGCTCCCATGCAGGAAAAGGAAGCGGTTTTCAAAAACCAACTATGTCCCCTTTTATTTTTTTAAAGATTGATTTTTATTTATTTATTTAATTAGTTAGTTTAGAGAGAGAACGTGTGCAAGAGCGATTATGAGCTGGGGGAGGGGCAGAGGGAGAGAATCTCAAGCTGACTCTTTGCTGAGTGCAGAGCCCATGTGGGGCTCAATCTCAGGACCCTGAGATTATGACCTGAGCTGAAACCAAGAGGTTTTGGAGGCTCAGCTGGATTGAGCCACCCACGTGCCCCCAGCAATGGCTCCTTTTAAACGTAAAGTACTAAAACCCAGAATAATGGTAGAAAAAAATGGAAAATCATATCTGATAATGAACCACTTATAAACTTGTCGCCCAGACAGTTCAACAGTCAAGGTCATTTGAGATTTTAAGGTCTTTTAAAGCAAGTCACTGTTAAGCAATAGGCAATCCTTATGTTATTTAACTGATCCCAGAGGAAGGGGATACAGATGGGAGGGAAATTTCCGCATTCGATCTGTGCAACTATCACATTCCTACAACGCGGGGAACGAGCATATAACTGCCCCCCCCCACCTTTGGAAAGAAACCTAAGGTCGGGAAGGTCCTTTTCAGAGTGGAGGTCAGCTAACAGCTCATCAGAAACAGACTTGCAAACTTGGGGTTAAAACTAAGGAAAAAGGCTCAAAGCCTAATGCACTTTTGCTTTACCTGAACTCAGTCCTGCCTCCCAGAAACAAATGAGTCCCTTTGATGCTAATAAACATGTTAACTGACTCTTTGTTATTCATATTCAGACTCGCTGAATAATTTAGCTGTTTCTAATGCTGGTGAAACTTTGCTCAGACTAAATTATATAACTCGTGAAAGTTGATGATGATTCAAAAATTATGTCAGGACACATAAAGGATTCAGCAACAGGCTTAGCAAATTTCTTAAAGAGGCATGAAATTCAGAGACTGGGACACCCCAATGGATGATCGCGGCATTAAGAGAGACATCCCTCTGTTCTCTTTTTACTGCAACAGAATTTTAAAATGGGTGACATTTGCCAGCTTTTTAATGCAGACATCTAAATCTTAAAGCGATGCTTGTTCATTACCACCATTTTAAACTTTGTCTTCCGTGTCCCCCACATCTGATAGAGCTAGCACAAAAAAAAGATCTATAGATTAACCTTACTTATAAATGCAGACACAAAATCATCAGTAAGATATCGGCAAATCAAACACGGAAATGTTGTCACGGAATATCTGAACGGGTAGAATTCATTCCAACAAGGCAGTGAGGGTGCCAACGTAGAAAATCCATCAGCGCAAAAGATAAAAGGCGAGATTCTAGAGGTAAATCCAATGGCATTAGAAATTGCCCCAAGACCCAGGCCCATTGTCTCCCTGGTGGGTTTGGCACTCCAATTGACTGCCCACCATTGTGGCTTCCCTGTCACCAAGCTGGGAATCATCAAAGCAAAAATGGTACCAGGCAAAGTTAAACAGACAAGGATGAACTTATTCAAGGCTACTGCAATAGGGAGGAGAGACTTGAACCAAGGGAGAACTGGGCTCATTCTGCTTCTGATTAGACAACATTGTGCATTGAGGATATTAATGATTTCATGTATTACATGGGGATTATAGTAACAATTTTCTGCAAGTTCTGAGTTCAAAGTCGCTTTCTCAAAATGATGTTTAAAACCCATTGTGCTCAGAATCCCTCTTGCTTGCTACTTACATATGGATACATGTCTCTTAAGAATTAAAGAAAAGTGATTGCATCCTTACCCCAAGTGAGACACATGTCACATGGGCCCTGGGAACTGCTCACTGGGCTATGGCAGGGGGTCTCCTAGGCCATGGGCCAACCCCACTGGTGCTGCCACCATCCCGAGGAGAAAGGGCATAAAGCCAGACTCTAAGACTTCCCTGGAGGTTGAAGAGCCCCACCTTCAAGCAAGGGACTTGAAACAGTGCTGGGATGTTTGGGCTCTGCCTGGCCACATAATGAATAGGAAATAAAGAGGGACATTCTTTACCTGATCAGTCTTTTGCTTGTTTGTTTGTTTGTTTTAGTTAATTAGTGTTTGGATGGAGGGGCAAAGGGAGAAGGAGAGAGAATCCAAGCAGACTCTGTGCGGAGCATAGAGCCCAACACAGGTCTCCTTCTCAGGAAACTGCCATCATGACCTGAGTGGAAACCAAGAGTCGGATGCCTAGCCAACTGCTCCACCAGGGTGCCCCTGATCACAGTCTTTTGGGCTGGGGCAGCTGCTGCAATTTCATGGGGATCAGAAAAGAATCCAAGTCCAGAGAGGGCCGGCATTCCCAACCACAGCCAGCCCCATGGCCCCCAAGAACAACAGAGGCTGTCCACCTTGGTCTTGAGCCTTCTTTGGGAAAGGACATCCTGGCGCAGGGGCATGCTCTGCCTGCCTCTGGCCACAGTCCTAGTCCCTATAGGAGCCTGAAGTCCTCCTCCCACCATGGGCTGCCCAGCCCCCGCCGTGAGGCTGGAGGTTGAGTGACATCCTGCTGTCATTAAGCCGCTCTCCAGCAGGATTGTCGAGGACTGTGGGTGTCCCGGACAGTCCCGCTCAGCACCCTGTCGAGCTCGCCTTCTGAACGGCTCGTGACGAACTGACATGTTTCTGTGACTTTCACAAACTGGGTCGGACTTCCCGGAGGCCCGTCAGACCTGGGGAGGCAGATGTTCTAGAGCCGGGAGGCTAGGGGCCCAGAAACGGATCATGCCCGTGAAGTCACCAAGATAAATGCCACCTTGTATGACCTCTCGAACTCTTCGTAGTAACGCTGTTTCCATTTATAACCTCGGCTACAGTGAGTCTGTATCTCTCAGTTAAAACCTGTCAGTCCCGCAGACAGAACACCGTGGCCAAGGCACGTCCCCAAGGTCATTGTAGAGACCAGGACGGGTCTAGGATGAGGTTTCCTGCTGTCCTTTGTTGGGAAAAGAAGCCCACAGGAAATGAGGGAAACATAGGACCACCTGCCTTGCTTTTGCAGGGGACCATCCTACTATCAGCAATGAGAAATGTTTCTACTTCCTTTGTATTAACATGACTTTTATAAGAATATAAAATGAGGTTGGTGGTAAAGGATGGTTTCTTTCGAATTGTTCTTGATTTAGAAATTAAAGTTGATATGCTTTTTCTCCTGTTTGTGCCTTTTTTTTTTTTTTTCCTTTCACTCATCAATATCAATGAAAACTCAATGTCTGGAAACACATACACAGAGGCTGGAGGCAGAGAAGCAAGGGATAGAGGGGAAGGATGCCTCCACGTACTAACTGGGGGCGCAGAGAGGAGGCTCCTGTAGGAAGGGGGGTCCCACATCCAGCATGGAGGGTGTGGGGCTGGAAGTGCACATGGGAGCTGGGAAGGGACAGAACAAGCCTGTCTCTTGAGTTTTTTAGAACAGAGACCCGGGCATGGTGAAGAAGGCAGGAAGTCAGACATTAGGGGGGG
>ML103833.1:136557-160053 GCA_003697995.1 Taxidea taxus jeffersonii | reverse complement strand
GGGGGGGATCCCCCCCAAATCACCAACACAGCGAGGACCTGGCCTGGCTCCATTGGGTGCCCAGCCCCCCTGTTCCAAATTAGTTTCAGGTGCACAGGCCTTGGGCACCGGTGTGAGAACCTGCCTTTCCCTGGACGGGGGTTCGTCCAGACTCTTCTGTTGTTTCCGATTCTTGCTGTGACTTGGTTCTTTTGAATTAATAGTTGTTGTTTTTTAAAAGATTTTATTTATTTATTTGACAGAGAGAGAGATCACGAGTAGGCAGAGAGATAGGCTGAGAGAGAGACGGGGAAGCAGGCTCCCTGCCGAGCAGAGAACCCGATGTGGGGCTCATTCCCAAGACCCTAAGATCATGACCCAAGCCGAAGGTAAAGGCTTAACCCACTGAGTCACCCAGGTGTCCCTGAATTCATAGTTTTGAATAAGGCAGAAAAAGTGGTACGCATGTGCCTTGAGAGATGAGGTTGGAGATTTCATAGACACAGGGCTGCCTGACACGAGGAGGGGACCAGGGAGATCAGGGATTGGGTTTTGGTGTAGACGTGAGGATGTTGAGTGGGTCCAGGCTGTTGGGGACCATCAGCTCCCCATCAAGGAAATGGACATCCCTGTCACCCCAGCTGTCTTTTTCCTGATGGAGGAGCCTAAGTGACTGACCTGCCACTGGGTGTCCTCAAGATAGCCCAAGGAGGGAGGGGCTCTCGGAGGGAGGCTGTGTCTGGCAAGGTGGACCTTCAGTCATGGTACATGCCCACCAGCCTCTTGCCCGGACCACCTCCCTGGGTCTGATCAACATCGGGGACCTTTGCTTTCGTGCTGCAGATCACAACACTTTTTTCCTATGTGTGGTCCCCCATCTCAAATCTTAAAAGTGGATAAAATCATGTGGGAATAAAATGACCACATGTTAAGGATGTTATGGAGTTCCTGATCAACGACCAAGCAAATGTTCCTACCAGTTCAAAGGGGAGTCCGAAGAACAGAAACATTTATATTTACAGATTAGGAACTTTGGGATGAACAGCGTGTCTGTGTTGTGTGTGTGGGCCGGCGGGGGGGGAGTGTTGTCCTTCCACTGGGCAGAATTTGCTTGCATTCCTGGAGAAAAGGATTGCTTGTCATTGCTATCAGTTACAGGCAATTTGCATGTAGCTCAAAAACAGTAGAAGGCTAGACTCGGATTTCCCTCGCCCATCACAGTGCGTGTGCTCCAAAGTGTGATTTTCCTTTGGAGACATCCAGCAATCTTTTTTGCTTACTTCAGATTTCCTTAAGAGACAAAGAGGAATTTTTAAGTATCTGGTTAAAGCTGATGTTGTTTCTAGCAAGCTGGGGGCAAGAAATAAATTGGACTAACCTTATTATTCATAACCGGATGTGTCACGTCTTGACACATCTGGTTATGAATAACTTTTATCTCCTGGGCTATCTCTATCTTTTTCTTTAGGGATTATCTAAATATATGCCTAAGGACCTTCGGAGCCTTCCTGGCAATCTCTACTGGCCTGTGTTATGTTTTAAGATAATAGTGGTGTGGCTCTTTCCCCCCCTCTTCCCAGCTCAGGGTGAAGGGGACTGGGAGAGGTACATCTCCACCTGGCCCAGAGGGTGGGGGCTTGCTGGGATGTTTGGGGCTTATGAATGTCCTGGGTGCCATAGGGAGGCAGTGACCCCACTTGAGAACAGAACCATCTCCATAGAAGCTTCCAGAAGCAGGTGGCACTTGGGCCCCTCTCATGGGCAGACAAGGTTGGAGGGCTGGATTGGCCTGCCCCTTGGAAACTTCTGGGGGGTTTCCTGATGTATCACAGCTCCTGGACACTGGTCCAAGGGCAGGACAAGCATCCTGCTCGGGTCCCCAGCCCTGGCCTCTCCAGAGCACCACATTCAAGGACGGGCTTCTAGATCCCAACCCAGGGCCTCTTCCCCAGGCTCCCACCACACACTCTGTGGTCTGCAGACCCAAAAGCCCTTTTCTCCTTGGTCTTCTCCTCTTCCTCAAGATTGCCACCCCTGCCCTTCATCTGCTCCCCTGCAAACAGCTGAAGGCCTGGGGGAAATGTGAGTATCTTAACCTCACTTAATCCTTGTGGTAGTGTTATGAAGTCAAGAAACAGCTATGATTGTTCCCATTCTACAGATGATAAAGTTGAGACTCGAACAGTTGAAGTCACTTGTTCAGGACCACTCAGCTCTGTGCAGAGCAAGAATCATCGGCTTCCCCTCCAGGGACTGCAAAGCTAGCTCTCCTTCCCCAGCTCTAGGCCGACTCCAGTCATGAGCTCCCATAGGAGAGGTTTTCATAAGTGTAGCCCCGCCATTGGCAAGGGAGGCCACCATGCTTCTCAGCCTGGACTCTTCCCTCTGTCCCTACATGGGGGCTGTTTCTCAAGTGCTCTGAGGTCCTATCTTCCTCATGACCGCTGTTCGGTTCCTGGTGCCCCCTTTGCCCTGTGACACACCCTTGATGAAAGGGATGTAGCTTAGGGGAGTGGGATTGGGGTCTCCTCTCTGGTTCCCCATTTTGGGCTCAGGTCACCCTACCATGACTCACCCCGTGTCTGGCCCTTCTCTGGCCTCAGCAGGACCAGGGGCCCGGGGCCAGGACCTGTGCTACAGGAGAAGTATTGGGAGGCTCAGGGGCCACAGGGAGGTGTATTCAATGTGGGGAGTCTCTGGAAAAATCTGAAGGGAGGTGTCCTCTGGGCAGTTGGATCTATGGCTGTTGGGCTAGGAGGAGAGAACAGACCTGGAGAAACACTGGGAGGATGCAGGAGAGCCTGAGACTCTGAAAATGGAGCACCGGAGGGGGTCATATGGCGTAGACCGTGCAAGGGAGCACAACCCTGGGGACACTGTGGTGGAGGGAGGAGCCCGGGCCAGGGAGGACAGAGAAGGGCCTGTCAGAGGGGGCGGGGAGCTGAGAGGTTGCAGGTGTTACATGGGAGATGCGTATAAGGCCTGGGACAGGCCACGGTCTGGCTGCCATGTCTGAGGATCGTGGTAAGTCCAGGGACAGGCTGACAGGTGACAAGGCAAGGTCCCAGGTGACACTGGCGAGAGCCAGTGCTGCGGCATGGGGGGCGGGAGCCAGACTGTGGCCTGCTAGAAACAGAAGGAGGAACACGGCTTTTGGGGAAAGCTTGGCTGGAGAGGGAGGGACGAGGAGACACACAACTCATTCTGGGTCCTGGCTGGGTGAGGACAGATGTCATTTCAAAGATGGAAGAGTGTTGACTATGTTTTCAGGTCTGAGAAAGCAGACCAGACGAAGAGGGGATCTGCTGATGGGACTAAGGGACACGGGAGAGAACGGCCTGCTGTAGGGAAGGGGTGTGATGACAAGGAACAAGAATGTCATGAGCTTGGACCTGGAAAGGCCTGCTGGCCAAGTGACTGCCTTCAGAGAAGCTTCTGGCATTGCTTCGGCATGACTCATCACACGACTGCCCCCCCCAACCCCACTTCTAGGAGCTGACCCAGCAAAGCAATGCGTCTGAAGAACCAGGAACCCATTGTCCTGGATCAAACCACTCACATGTGTGGCTGAAGAGAGCAGGTGCTGATTAGATGTCCCCAGTCAGCAGGTGGTTCTGCTCCACGAAGCCAGGTGGGGGCATCCACGTGCAGCAGTTAGCGGGGAACTCAGCCCCCGCTGGAATGCCAGGGATGGCCACACTAGTGTCCTTGGGCCACCTCCCTCCCTCAGTGGGGGCTGCTCACCCTCCAGGCCTTCTGTCTGCATGAGTCCTTGACGCCGGGAAGCTCCGTCTGCTTCACCTCCGGCTGACCGGGAGCTGACAAGCTCCGGCCCTTGGCACCTGCCCCAGAGGTCCCCCACCTCGCTCCACTGCACCCTGCTGGCTGACCCAAGTCAAACAGGAGGAGAAATCCTTCCCACCTGTGAACAAGAGGCCCAGCGAAGGTCACAGCACAGAGGGGCGTGCAGGTGGGAGGGCCGGTGGCCATTGTCCTCAGAAACGGTTGGCCACAGCATTCATTTGAGATAGAAACTTGCCTTGAAAATGTCTTCGGTGTTTTTTTTTTTTAACTGTTCAGTGAATGCTAATGAAAAGAGAAAACATTATCTCTATTGAAGGATCTCCTTTATTCTTTTATTACACAGATGGGCATTGCTTATGGGAAAGTGACAAGACCATGTTTCACCAAAAGGGAAAATGAGAATCCCCTGAAATCTTGTTCCCTAGAGAAAAGGCGCAGGAGATGGGGGACTCTGGAGAGTTCTTGACTAGCAATTCATCCTGAGAGACCTTCAGCCAGGAACCCCTTTTCCGACCATTAAAGTTCTGAAAAGATATATTGCCCTCCCTGAATAATCATGGGAGATCATGAATGGAACCTGAGATCTTATTGGTACAGAGAGGAACATGAATTTGAGATTTGAAATCTAATTTATTGGATGTCTGGCAGTATGCTGGGCTTCTGCTCCCCGGTTGCTCACAGTACAACGGGAGGCAGAGGAGTGGTGGGAGTTAGAGCAGAGGGGCACCGGGGGTCCCTGGGCACTGCGGCTGGGAAGGTGCAGGCGGGGAGACAGGAGGAGGGAGAGGACAAGTTTCTCCCATGCACGATGACCCCCACGGGATGCACTGAAATGCAAGCAGGGGTGCACCGGGGCCGGAAACCAAAGGGAAAAAGCATAAACAGATATAAGCAGGTGGACAAGGAGTTTATAAAAGGACATTTGATGTGATGTAGTATGTCCCAGCATTTAGTGTTATTTCCAGATGGGTACTGGATCTTTTTTTTTTTACAAGCTCTTTTAACACAAGTACTCACACCCACATGAAACAGTTTAGCTTAATAATAAATTATTATAAGGTGAATATCCTTGTAATTGCCTCCCCCAGGATAGGAGCGAGATCCTTGCCCTTCTCCCAGGCCAGCCTCCCAGCCCCCCACCCTGCCTAAAGCAGTACCCTAACTCTGAGGGGGGCCTCTAACACCTCCCCAAGTGCCCTTCTCCTGCACCAGCCACTGTGTGTCTCTGAACACTACGCACACTTTGCCTTTTGTAACCTATACGTGCCCGCGTCTCTTTTCTCCCCTTGCAATGTATTTGCTTACACACTTCTCATGTTGAAACTGAATCAGGAGGTTGAAATATAAATACGTATTTATTATTTCGAGAGCAAAATGCTGCACTAATTAAAGATGGTGAAAGCTATTAATTTTATGAAGAAAACCGTAATTAAGAGCTTTAAAAGTTAAATAGGGACATAGATGGATGGTTAGTACAAGTATTAAGACAGTGTATTTGCTTGGTAATTTCAGGAGGACTATTACAGACCGAGCCTATTAAACTTAAATAACAGTAAAAGGCAGGAAGTAGAGAGTTAATTCTATTATAATTCTAATCTCTGTAGAAATTGGAGGGTATTAGTGTTCACACAGAACAGAATCTCTTTAACAATTCTGTTTCCTATTTGGGTGGTTTTCATGCCTTTTAGGCCATGGATCCTTCAAGCAAAGGACCTATTTGAGAATCGTTCACATCTTGGGAGAGTAAATTACAAGCAAAATGCCAACTTCACCTTGCGTGCCCAGATTTCACAGGGGACAAAGTTCCCAGCACAGCATCGGTGAGCAAGTGTATTTGAGGCAGACGTGGTGATGGGGGGAAGCAAAAAAGGAAAGGGAGCCGGGATTACAGATCAGTAAGGCATTCGGCCAACGGCTTATCCTTATTCTTCCAACCTTAACACAGCAGACTCAACGTGAACACCCTAAGGTACCACTCCTCATAGTTTTGCGTCTTCGGAGGCTAAAATTTCAACAACATGCTTGTGGAAATGACAGCTCTGGGAGTCGTAGATGAGGCTTTCGGGATATGTCTAAGCCACTCATCCTGAGTATGGGGTTCCTTCTGGAAATATATTTGCTAGAAGCTTGGACCTGAATTACGTTCTACTGAGCACTGGAAGATCAGGGTGACATCCCAAGGGCTGGTTGACCAGGGGTGTCGATGAAGCAGCACGGGGTGCCGGAAAGGAAACCAGGGAGGGGCCTGGTGCCCACAGGGCTGAGCCCTTGTCATTAGTAGCCAGGAAAATGTCAGCATTTCAAGGTTGGAGCCTCACATTTGCAATAATAAAGCGGTAGTGATGTTTCGTTTCTGATGGATGATGTTTCCGTTCCTTCTTGGATGCCTGAAGTTTGTTCTAGGTCGACGATGGTTGACTTGGGCCCTGGTTATCCTCGGGACCCTGAGCTCTGCTTGCGAGGACATCAGCAGAGCGGTGAGGGCAAGAGGGAACCCCAGGGCCCAGGGGAGCCAGGCTCAGGGCACAGGCTGGCAGATGTCATCAGGTCCCAGCATTTTGTAGCTGGGGAGACCTCACAGAGAGGCTCAGGGATGGCAGGTAGCCCCCCAGTGTGACACAGCCACGTAAAGGCTCAGTCAGTGTCAAAGCTCTGAGCTGGGCTCTGGTATCTATGAGGGCTTTCTGGACGAAGGCTGCCACTCGGCTCCCACAGGCTCACACTCCAGCCCTGGGGCCCAGGGAAGAGAACACAGCCTCTTCCTGCAACTCCTCAGGTCCTGTTTCCAAGCACCTTCCATCTGGCTCAGCATTTGTCATGAGCTCGTCATCTGTGAATCCATCAGCACTCACCTCCACACACCCGTCCAACGATAAGGACACCCTGAGCTGGCTTTCCTGAAATCCGCTTTGACGCCTCAGAGACCCACGGGCCCTTCTGTTTCACAGGATTCACTCTCCTTTTTTTTTTTTTTTAAGATTTTTATTTATTTATTTGACAGACAGATCACAAGTAGGCAGAGAGGCAGACAGAGAGAGAGGAGGGGAAGCAGGCTTCCCGCTGAGCAGAGAGCTCGATGTGGGGCTCTATCCCAGGACTCTGGGATCGTGACCTGAGCCGAAGGCAGAGGCTTTAACCCACTGAGCCACCCAGGCGCCCGATTCACTCTCCTTAATGCAACTGTGGTTTCAAACCATACCCCTCCCTGCTATTCCAACACAAGAGACACAAATTAAGGGTTTGGGTTTTATTTTATAAAAAAAATATTTTATTGTAATTTTTTTCAGCTAACAAACATCTGAACATTTTGGAATTCATTCTCCTGGATTTCTTTCTAATCCCATGGAGGACTACCTCATCCATCTGTAACACAGGATTCCACTTTAGAATAATCTGAAGTGTTATTATTGTAACAAGTCATCATTTGTGAATATTTACATTGTTTATAATCCTTTCCCTCCTCCCAACATTGCTGTATGGAGCAGGGCTTTGAGAACAAAAATGACAACATTGGGTCTGCCACTTGTTAAAACGTTACAAAGCTGGGGGGGGGTTGGGCATTGAGCAGACAATGTAAGATAAGAAAACTGGAAACCTGGAAACCCACTAAGTATATCAGGGACTTTCTAGATCATAAAACTGGCATTTTAGACACAGGGACGATGAATTGATGTTTCAGCAAACGATGGAAAAACACCCAGGACATTCATTCCGGGAAAACATAAAGGGCAACTCTCCCTCTCGCACGCATACATTCCAAACCCAACACAATTTTACACAAAAAGCTTGAAACTGAAAAAGAAGTAGAAAAATATCAATTAAGACCAATGCAGTTTTGAAGGGGGAAAGCCCTTGTAAATTGGACACCTAAAGTAGTGCCAGCAAGTCTCAGCGTGCAGAGAAGGCTATATTGTGTGGGTCTGTCTACGATCCTCAGATAAAAAACCCAAAGACAAACTACAAACTACAGGGGGAAACCTGCACCGACCATGAGAGGCCGCATGTAAACAGTTAAAAAAAAAACTTAATCGGGAAAAGATGAACACCCCGCCAACCAGTCCTTTAACGGGCTCAGCCCGGTCAAAAAAATACGAATGCCCAGGAAATACGAAAATGGGTGCAAACTTGATAGTTATCAAATAATGCAAATTAAAACAATTTAATGCCTTTTTTTCTTTTTTTTTTTGCATGTCAGAAAGGCACATATTTTAAGAAACCGTAATCCTCTGGGTAGGACCAGATACAGATCCAAAGCCCCTGGGCCATGGCCAGGGGAGGTAGGAGCTGTAAGTTCTTTCTGGAGGGAGGGCAGCAGCATGACTCTGATTTTTAAGCCCAAAAGGGTCCAGGCCTTTGATAATTTCCCTTTTTTCCCTTTGTTGAGCGTTTCTTCCCAGCATTTCTGGAGTGCATGTGGTTTCTGGACGCCCCTCTGCGTTTCAACCTCCGCAGGCCCCACCAGGCAGGACATAGAAAGTAGCCAGTGGGTGGAACACACGCCATGAGACCGGAGTTCGGGGGGGTCCCGTGAGCTCAGCACAACTCTCCTCTTGCACGCCCCTTACCACGCCCATTGCTCGGAGCACCCAGAATCAGGCCCTGCACAGCTCTCCTGAGCCTTCCCTCTCCCAGGTCCCAGCCAGGGGAGCCTCTTGCCTCCCTCCCCACACTGGGGCCGCATCCGCACCTGCCAGGGCCAGGCTGCAGACCCAAGACCTCCATGTAACGGGACACGTCGGTGTCAGAACAGGCTCCGACCCAGATGCAACATCTCAGACTGGGCTGAGCTCAGAGTCACTAAGATAATAAATCGGTGGAAAGGGAAAGAAGACAATGCCGAAAGCAAGGAAATGTTACAAAACAAAAACAAAAAACATAAACCCCACAAAAAACATAAAACAAAAAACCAGGGGCAAATAGAATGAGTATATGGGAAGCTATCTGTCTGTAAGAGAGAGGGAGGCAGTGGGGAGAGGAGAAGCGATTGGCTGAAGGTCAAGTTAGAAGGGAGGAGGTCCACTCATTTTCCCACCTCCATCTGCACCAACACAGAAGCCCCAATGCGGTTGCAGAACCGAGTGCGGATGAGGTGAGGGGCCAGTGGGACAGGAGACAGAACTCCTTCCACTCATGCCCCCAGGAGCTCAAAGGTGTCAGCACACCTCCCCAGGCCTGCCGACATCCCAGGGCGGTAGTGACAGGTAGTCCTGCTGCTTGAGGGCCTTGAAGTGCCGGATGGCTGGCATCTGGGGAATGGCCTGGCCCAGGGCCTTCTTGGCCTGGATCACCTGGTCGGGGTCCCCGATCTCAGGATAGGGTCCTGGGGAAGAGGACTTTGTCTGGGGTGAGAGAGGGCCAGAGCCCAGGCCAGGGAGGAAGCAGTAGTCACCCACCTGCTGTAGGACCAGGAGCCCCTCGGGGTGTGGGGACGGGGGTGCGCCCTCTGCTCTCAGCTCCCCTGGGCTTAGGGTGGGGCTGTTGGCCGGAGGAAGGGCAGGACTGCTTAGAGAGGACTTGGGAGACTGGCCTGGGTTTGGAGGGACATCCACATAGCCCTCGATTTCTGGCTTTGTGGGGCCTGGAACTGCATGGGACCCACCAGCCACTCCAGGACAGAGGCTGTGGCTCTGGTCTGCAGGCAGGTGTAGAGGGTGAACTGTGGAGGCAGATGGCAGCCTTGTGGGCAAAGGGAGTGCTAGGTCTGTAGTGGTGACATAGCCAGATGCCAGAAGGGCATCCTCACGGCCCCCGGAGCCAGTGGGCAGAGCTGCCAGTGTCCCGTCCTTCAGGCTGGGGCTGTTCTTTGGGCCTCGACCGCCTACCATCAGCCCGGGTGCAGAAGGGGTGGGGCATGCCCTTGACTCCAGGAAGGGGCTCCTCTCCGGATCCTTGGCCTGGCCCTGGGCCATCACCTGGGTGAGCGGGACCAGCTGCACCTGCCCCCCTGCGGGCAGACACAGGTACTCCAGGGACCCCGAAGGCTGCGGCTTCTGGCTCAGGCCTGCCGGTAGGGGTGCCGGCTGGCCCAGCATGTCAGGCAGGGAGTGGCTGTGGGGGAGCCCCAGGTAAGGGCCATTGAAGTCGAAGCCGGAAGCCTGGCTCTTGGACCTGCCCGTGGGGGCTGACGGGCCTGGCTGGGGGCCAGGGGCCTCCTCCAAGTATGGGTCCAGGGGGGCTGGAGTTGTGTCAGGCTCCGATGGTGATTCACGGGCATCTTTTGGGTCCTCCGTGGTGAGAGGTGACACCTCGCTGTGTCTGTAGTCTACAGGGAACACGCTGCGGGGAGAACAGGCACAGAGACATTGGGGCCACCCGGGCTGCCACTTTGGCTCATGCTGGGGCTGGAGTGGGGCGGGGGGAGGCCTGACCCCACCCAGGGCTCAGGGAGGGCACAGGGCAGGGCAAGGTTGGGGAGCAAGCCAAGAGAGGGCACTGCACGGGCCTTCGGCCCCCCACCGGCTTTGCCTGCTAGCCTCCATGCTCTGGTTCAAAGTCTTCTGCCAGGTGTGGCTCCTCTCACCCCTACCCCTTCATCCACCCAGCTTCAGGGACCAGGTGGATGCCCAGCCCACGCATGCCTAGTCATGCCCTTGTCCCTTCAGTCGCCCCCCCAATATCATCAGCACCCCGGTGCGGACGCTCCCTGGGCAACAGGGCAGGGAGAGGTCACCTGCTCCAGTCTTCTGCCTCGGGTCAAATCCAAGGTAGGGCCCTCCCTCACCCGGGATTCGGGAAGTTCCCCCTGACACCCATCTGGTATCCTCTGGCTTTAGAGCAACGAACCTCCATGATTCTCTTCATCCTGAGCCCCAGGCTGCTCCTCTGAGTCTCCAGCGTGCGCAGTGGGGCCACCCTCCCACCTCCCAGGGATCCTGAGCCCAGACACTCACCCGTCCAGCCCAGGGATGAAGCTGCCTTGCAGCCCCTTGTGCGGGGGGCCCCTGCTGATGAGCCCCGATATGCTGCCTGGGAGCTGGAGGCCGGCACTCCCGTTCTGGGAAGGGAAGGGACATTTGTGTTGTGGGTGTGTGAGCTCTCGAGAAGCTGGAGGAAGGAGGGGAGGACTCACAGGGGATACAGCGAGCGCCCAGACATGAAGGGTCTCAGCAAGGTCAGGACTAGCCCCGCCTGGCCTCCTGACACCAGGGAGGAGAGGCCCAGAGAGAGGCTAGGGCTTGCTGTGGGTCCTCAAGCACCAGAGGATGGGGATTGTCTTCTCTCAAGGCCACAGATCTGAGTGTCCCTGCCTCAGTTTCTTCCCTACTAGACATGACATCCCTCCACAGGCAAGCTGGTCCTGCCTGACCAAAGGGCCCCGTGACCCCGCCGACACCCGCCTTATGACCATCTCAGTGTCTGGGATGTGCGCCCAGCCTCACAGCCCGCCCCTCTCAGTCCCCTTCGCGAAGGGGTCCTGTCCACCCTCTGCGGGCCTCTCCCACCTGTCGCTACCCTGAATCCTCCAAAACTCAGCTCCATTGTCCTGTCCTCGGGGAAGACATTCTGCCTCCTGTCAGCTCACCAGCGCCACAGAAGTCCAGCAGGCGGGGCCAGCCCCGCACCTCTGCAGGTGCCCAGAGGAGGGCAGGGCTGAACCTGCTGGTGTTGGCTGCCTCTGAGAGCTTCCTGGCAACTTCCCAGGCCACCTAGGTTTCACAATCACAGCCACAGAAGGGCGGGGGAGACATAGGGATGGGAATGTGGGCACAGGAGAGAGGAGCCCTAGCCGCTTTCGCAGCCAGATCCTACCTGGAACAGGTGGCTCTTGCTGGGGTTGGGGATTTTCTCTTCCCACTTCTGGTTCAGCCTAGAAAGATACCAGAGGGGTGACAGTGGCCAGGGACCTCAGCGAAGCTGCCCCACACTCCTGTACAGAGAGGAAACTGAGGCCCGGAGAAAGTGAGATTTGCCCAAGGCTCCCCCAGGTGGGAGGGGCAGAACAGGGCAAGAGGGAGCCAGCTGTGGGGTCCCGAGCACCCCCACTGGTCCTGGAGTCCCCTTACCTGTACCCGTACATGCCACAGAAGCGCAGGGCGGGGAGCAGCGCCCCAGTGGTGAAGACCAGGATGAGCACCAGGACCCACATGGGTAGCACTGTGGGTACCAGGAAGGGAAAAAAGAGCGTTAGCATCTGGGGAGGACAGAGCTGGAGGCTTAGGAGGGGGGAGGAGGTAAGGGGAGGTGAGGCCGGGCAGAGTCCCCAGACCCTGCTCTGTGCAGCCGCAGTGCTCCCGAAGCTCATTTCCTTGGGGTGCAGAGTGGGAGGGAAGGCCAGATACAGGCTAAGAAGGACAAGGAGTCAGCCCGACCCCCACCCCCCGCAACACAAGGTTCAGGTGCTGGGCAGTGATGTGGAAATACTGGAATCCTGGGGATCGGAGCCAAAGGCCAAGAAAGAATTCTTGCATTGTCTTCGATGCAAAAAGGTGTTTTTATTATAGCACGGGGACAGGACCCGTGGGAGGAAGGGCTGCCCGGGGACTGTTAGCAGTGACTGATTAAATACTTTGGAACTGGGGGAGGTAAAGACGGCAGGTTATAAGAAAATTTAATTTTGTCTACATTTCTTTTGCCTTTGTTCCCCACATCAGGAAACACAAAGAGGGTTAGATTCTTTCCAGTAGCAGGAGGGGGCGGGGCAATGACTACAGCCCATGGCAATCACAGTGGACTTCATGTAGGAGGTAGCACATAAGCTTGAGCTTCAAGTAACAGGGAGGTTTGGAGAGGCAGAGATGGGAAAACCTGGTGGAGGACCTAGGAGGTGTAAAGGCCTATCGGGAGCCCCAGCGTCAAGCCCCTCGCAGGCTGGGCCCCTCCAGGACTCCCTCAGTGTCTTCTCTTAGGCCCGGTGTCCAGTTCTCTTTTCCACTTGATTGTAACCCTCTTCCTGAGACTCCTCCCCTGTGAGGATGACTGAGGCTTGGGTCCTTGCTGCTAATACTGCCTCCATCATCCTGGACCTAGTCTTGTACCTGCCTCCTGGTGGCCAGAATGGTGAACGGTGAGGGACAATGGAAGCAGCAAGTGCAGGGAAATGGGGGAGATTAAGAAATCTGGGGCGCCTGGGTGGCTCAGTTGGTTAAGTGTCTGACTCTTGAACTTGGTCTCTTTCTCACAGTTGTGAGTTCAAGCCCTGTGTTGAACTCCCCTGGGTGTGAAGCCTACTTAAAAAAAAAAAAATCAGAAAGAAATCAGACCAAACCCTTCCAGTGCCAGGCCTCTGTCCATAGCTGGTGATGTTTGCCGCCATGGTAACTCTAACTGGAAATTTGGGCTCAGTGGCTACTAGGTGAGGGCTGCCACAAAGCCTAATGAGGCCACGGGCCATATTAATAGAGGGCTAAGATCCAGTCTGAGGGAGGAGCAGTGGTGAGGACTGCTCTTTGCTGTTCTCAGGACCTCGCCTGCAGTCTGTGTTACACACCAGGGGTCACTTTACATGACTAGTGACACACAGAAGAGAGGATACTTGGGTGGTGGGTGGGGTGGGGTCACACTTCTGTGTCCACACCACCCTTGTCCTCTGCCCAGCTTGGCTATACCCGGAAGGGAGGATGGAGGCCGGGAGACATACCCCATTCAGTGTCCCAGAAGAGCTCCTCACTCCACTCACTCCAGATGCCATCGTAGCCGCCAGGGGTGGGCTTGACCCTCACTCTTGCCTGGTACCTGGTGGAGGGCTCCAGCGGCGGCAGCGACATGCTGTGGGTGTTCTGGAGGGTTTCTGTCTTGCTCTCCTGAGGGCACAGGTGAGTGAGCAGGTGTGCTAAGACCGAGGCAACTTGCTGGTGTGTGGGGGCACAGCCCCAATCCCCTCCCACCTCAGGGCCCCAGTTTTTCTGTCTCATCAGTCCCCAGCTACAGCTGCATCCCCAGGTCTGGGGCAGTCCCCCCAGCCCTCACGGAGGGCCCTACCCCAGGACTCACAGAGGTCAGCACCCTGGGTGAGACTGGGGATTGCCATCCCTGTGACCTAGGACAACACAGAGGCCCAGAAATCCCGAGGACACATCATGTCCCAATCTTACTCTGAGACAACCCCTCAACCTCCCAGCTCCTCAGGACGGCCTGGACCTCAATTATGGCCTTCCCAGGAATGTTGTGCAGCATGACTGGACTCTGGGGGCCTGCTCCTAGCTCCCCACTGACCATGCCCCTCCTGGCTTCAGTTTCCCTATTTCCGGGCTGAAGGTTCTGTGGCTGGCTTCGAGGTTTCTGACTTGAGCCACGGGGAGCCTCAGGTTCTGCATACAGACCCTAAGACTGCCTAAGGATGTGGGCCGGAGACAGAACCTTGGCTTGGGGACCTGCCTGCTTTATCAGGAGCAGCTCGGCTCGGAGCGGCTGCACAGTTGCATTCCAGAGAAGACTTCCTGAAGAAGAGTCACCCGGTGACTTTGGAAAACCCTACATCCAGCTGGTCTCTCTGCTCTCCAAGCCCCGATGTCTGCATCCCTTTTGTAGTTCAGGGTCCTATAGTCCATTCTGGCCATGTCATATCACCTCTGTGACCCTTAGACCTTCACCAAGGAAGAGGACAGTGACCAGCCAACTGCACAGGGTCATGACCGTTAAGTCTCAGTGGCTTCCTCTGACAGGTCCCCTGTTGGGAGCCAGGCACCCGGCAGGTGGGGGCTCTCGTGTGTGTTTCCTCACTCCGCCCCTCCCCGCCCTCCCCAGTACAGGCCCCTTCCCAGGATGAGGTCCTCACCTCCCTTGAGGCTGTAGCTTTCTTGTACTGGACCTGGAAGGTGTGACCTATGTGTTTGTAGAACATCTCCTGTGCCATCCAGTGCAGGGTGTAGCCGTCTCTGCTTTTGGTCACATTGAGGGTTGGCTGAGCCATCTGGACTGGAGGGAGGGAAACCTTTAGGGAACATTGTTCCTAACATGCCTCCGATGGAACACTTTTCACTACATGTTGGTCACAGGTGCTCTCTCCAACAGGATCCAGCCCATCTCAGGGTCCTTGCACCCCCACTTCCCCATACTGTCCACTTGGACCTGAGCAGCCCTTCTCTGGGCAGATGCTGATATACACTTGTCTTTCGGTGAGGTCACCCAAAGCATGAGTTACTCCTTGCGTTTAAGTAAAAATAAAAACACCAATAATTAGTTCCCTGCCGCATCATTAAGTAGGTTGTAGGCATTGTCACACAGGCTCTGTCTGCAGGAATCCTTGCACTTGACTCTAACAGACCTGCTACGTGGTGGGTCTTGTTCACTTGTCACAATTCACAGATGGAGAAACTGAGCCCCAGAACGATTAAGTCACCTGCCAAGGACAGGCAGCTAGCAAGTGGTGGAGAAAAAGACAGCAGAACCCCAGGGTGACCGGTGGATTCCAACCAGGTGACAGAGACAGAGGGGCTATGTGGCCTCCTGCACGCACTCCAGACTGAGTGGAAGAGCCTGGGGTCCCGGGACACCATGCAGGAGGCTCCTTTGCGTGAGGTCTTTGCTACTTAAGAAGAAGAGGGGATAGGATTCTGCAAGGAATTACAATTGCTTTGCACATAGTTTAGTCCCCAATTGAAGAAGTCATTCCTAGATCAGTTATCCTGAAGACAGAAAATATCCATTGGCAGAGGACTCTGGGAACCCGAGAGAGAAAACTCCAATCAGGGAAGGCAAGGGAAAGTTCAGTGGGAGGACCAGGGGTGGGCATGGTTGGCAGGAGGGGCTGCAGAGCAGCTCAACGGGAAAGCAGAGCTAAAGGAAAGGAGGAAATGGGTTTTAAAGATCTGCTCCTGGGGACTATCAGTTGAAGCTTCCTACATACTATTTGCCATTGTCATTGTCAGATTGCTGTATCTTGACCGCTTCAAGAAGAGATCTGAATCACTTTGCCTCCCTTTGGTCACTGGGCTGCGTTTTGCTGACAGACAGACATGGAGAGTGGGCCATCAGGAGTCCTGAGTGGATGTGGGGGACGCAGATGGCAGGACCACTGCAGGAGCACTTGCGCTGAAGGCTGGGGGGCAAACTCACTGTTGTCCGAGCTTTTTATAAACTTCTCCTCCTCCTTTGGCCGAATGGAGATGGTGTACTGGCTGTCCTTCCCGGGGTTGGGCACGGCAATCTGGCATCGGTGCTGGATGTAGAGGCCAGGGAGCTCCTCCTTCAGCACTGGGGAGCACTCTTCTTCCCTGAGGATCACAGCGGAGGTGAGGGCAGAGGGAGGCAGGGGCCACGGGAGGGGTGTGGCTTCCTCTGCAGCCCCCAGGGTCAGGGGAGGCCTGGAGAGGGCAAGGTGGTGAAGAGGGGAGGAGAGGGGAGGGAGGAAGGGGACACTCACCCTGCGTTGGGGCTGGCCTTGTAGAAGAGGGTGAAGGAGATTGAGTTGGCCACCTCGGACCTCACTTCCCAGGAGCAGCTGAGCACAGCGGCCCCGTCGAAGAAGCACTGGAGGTTCTGGGGCTGGGCTTTGTCCCCTGGGAGGGGAGACAGTCCCTCACTCATTCCCTCCTGCATTCATTCCTTTACTCTTGGGGGGCCTACCAGGAACCTCATGTCAGAGAGATCATGGGCTTGGTCCCCAGGAAAACTCAAGCTTCAACACAGCCTGGACCTGCCAGCTCAGTGAAGGAATTCTGTGACCCTTCACACCCCCCTGGGCAAAATGGGGACAGTATCTTGTTTCAGGGCTCAGGGCCTCGACACAGTGATGTTGGTTCGTCCCCATGGAGCGCAGCCCTCAGGAAGACAGAGCCACTGATATGGCTGCTGTCATTGTCACCACAAGTGCTCCTAGCCAGAAGGTGTGCAGAGGTCGGGGCTGGAATGGAGTCAGCCCAGCGAAGGGATTCTAAACATGACACAGGAGACTGGTGGAATCCTGCAGTACAGACTCCCAGGAGCTGGATGAGCCACCCTCCCCTCAGAAAGGTGCTGCCCCAACTTTGACCATGTTACCTGTCTGCGAGTGCCAGCGGACCTCCGGGCTCCACTGGCTGGGCCGCCCCGAGAGCCCTGAGCTGGGGGCCAGATGGGTGCGCACTCGGGCCACATAGGTGCTGCTGGGAATGAGGTGTTCTGACTCCAGGATGGCCTGGGAGGAGTTCAAGTAGAGGGTGGAGGCCTCCTGCAGGGAGAGAGTGGTTAGTGGAGCAGGTTCCAGCTGGACCGGGTCCCTTGGCTTGGGGGCGGAGCTGGCCATGGTCCTGACCTCCCAGGAGTCCTGAAGCCGCTTGTAGACCACCTCATACTCCAGGTTGGACAGCCAGTGGCTC
The DNA here is from genome assembly GCA_003697995.1 of Taxidea taxus jeffersonii. Lineage (NCBI taxonomy): Eukaryota > Metazoa > Chordata > Mammalia > Carnivora > Mustelidae > Taxidea > Taxidea taxus. Next base: position 143,035 of record ML103833.1, on the reverse strand, counting down.
TGGGAATCCGGAAGGGCCACCGTCCAGGTCAGCAGGAAGCGCTCCCCGGTAGTATTGATCATGAGGTCCTTGGGTACTGGGGCCTGCACTGGAGGAAGGAGGAGGCAAGGGCCCTAAGGGGCTGGATGACGGTAGGGGGGCGTTTCTGTGTGGGCAGATGGGCTCCAGGCCAAGTGCTGTTCCTACCAGCTGAGTGGCCTTGGACAAAACCCTTTTCCTCTGTGGAACTCAGGCCCTTTACCTGCAAAATTGTCTGGGTTCACTGTGAACATGAACGAAAGCTGTGCACAAATCACATAAGCTCCATGAAGGGCTGGCAATAATCTCTCAAAAGAACCACCTGTCTCCTACCTGTCCCCACCTGTCCCCAACAGCCCACTGTGCAGCTTGTGTCACCCCCCTTCCCAGCAGAGGGCACTGTGACTCATGTTACTCCCCCTCCCTCTCGCCGTCCTCCTTCCCTTTCCACCTGCCCAGGGTCCTGCTCCACTCAGAGCCCAGCATAAATGTCTCCTCTTCAGTACCTCCCTGGGACCTCCTCCCCTGGGAAGAATCCCCCAATCCTTTTCCTGTCCTATCATAGCCCATTGTATTGTCCCTACAACCCTGGTGCCTTCATGCGCTTCTGTGTCTGCCCCTGCAAGTAGTCAGGAGCTCGTGGGTGGCAGGGTTTGGGCTTTGACACCCTTCCCTGTCCCCAGGGCCTGAGATTAGTGGTTCAGGGGATTTGGGGACAAAGTGAGTGAACGATGAATGAATACATGAACAGACAACCGTCAGAGAATTTTCGAGGAACCATTCTGTCAGCCAACAGCAAACATCTGTCTGCTGGGCGAGCATATTGGTTCAGGAATGGCCTGGCTCCCTCCTTCCTGAAGCTTCTGGGTCTGAATGCTGAGGGGTGACTTTCAAACACAAAAAATTCAATGACCCCAAACAAGATGTAAATGTTCTCTTGGCTGCACATTGAACATGGCAGCGCTGGAGCATCTAGAGAAATCTTAAGGCCGGAATGGCCTTAAGAGCCTACAGGGCACCCCCTCTTTAGTCCCCCCAACCCCCATCAGGCTCATGAGTCCCTGCACGCCTAGCCCCTAAGCCCGCCAGGGAGTGGGAATCTCTCTCAGCGTGGAGCTCTAGAAGCTGCTGCACAAAATTGGACAAACCGGGAACGCAAGGAAAAACCTATTCACCCGACCTGAGAGATTTTACTTGGCTAGCTCATTTCACAGGTGGAGACCTGAGAGAGGAAGTGAAATGTCCCAGACCTCCATGTGTGGGGGTCTCAGAGCAGTCAGATACACCGCTGTCCCCTTGCCTAGCACCAACCAGCCTCCCTGATTCATTGCCAAAATGGTTTGGGCTGGAACTGACCTCCCTGCTGAACGGACACCCCAGGAGGCAAACACCACACTCCCTCCCCTGTTTCTAAGTTGACACCTTCCCTGTGATGAGGCCACCAGTTTCACGGGCAGGGGATGCTGACCGGCTTGTTCACTGATTTGATGGTGTATATGGGCACTCAGCGAGGAAACAGATTAATGGACGAAGTGTGTGTACACCCTCTCTGTGAAGTGTATGCCCCCCTGCTCCTGTCCCCTGGTTGTGTCCCAGTTGAATCTTCATCGTTTCTCCCTGGAATGAGCGCCTTAGTTTGCATTCTGGGCCCCAGCCTCCTGCCACCTCCCATGCCCTGCCCTCTATCCTGTCACCCATGTAGCATTAAGTCATGTCCCTTCGATGGCTCTCCATCGCCTAGATGTTGGCCTCTAATTCCCTTTGCAGGGCACAGAAGTATCTCTAGGTCAGGCTCCTGCCTCCACTGCCCCTCTCCTTCTTCCCTCACTGTCCATCCCTTTGGACACTGATGCTTCTGGGATACAATGATTGATGGTTTTCCCACACTGCCTGGCCCTCCCGTCTCCCAGCCTTGGTGCACACCATTTCCTCTTCCTGTTCTGTCCTCCCACTCACCCTTCGGATCTCCCTGCAAAACTCTTTCCTCTGGGAATCCTGTCCTGACCCCAGAGGCTCCTCACCCACTGCCCCTCAGCACATGGCATCCATCTGTGTTTCAATTTCCGCTGTTTCTTGCCTCTCTGCAGGCTCTCGGCCCCACCAAGATGGAGCCTTTTCTCACCCATCAAACATGTTTTGAGACCCTGTTTGAAATGAATTCACCATGGCCTAACCCGTCTCCCCTTTGTGCAACAGTTTTGCGCTGCTGTGAGGAAAACAGGCAGGAAACAGAGGCCGGAGCCCCTCTCCATCCAACACTTGCAGGTGCGACAGGCTGCCCAGTGTTTGGGACCCGGGATGCTATGTCAGGTACATGCATCCAAGTGGCCCTGGGCAAGTTCCTCTTCTCTCAGTTCCATTTCATTATCAGAGAAATGGGGGGAAAAAGAAAAGTAGGGCATGACACCATGCATTATTGTAACGATTAAATAATATTGGGCAGTGTTTCCTAAAAGCCAGTCATCCATAGGATTCTTACCAAGTGAATTCCAAAGAGCATCTCTATTTTAGGCTCATCCTGAGCACAAATATAATTGAATTAATTGAATTGATATTGAAGTGCTGGTTATATTTCTGTGTAACAGACAGTCAAATGAAGCTTAACTATTTATATAAAATGATCATTGACACCCACCTAAGAGCACTGATTTCTGGCGCCACTGTGGACACCCGGTGCTCTCACTCACCCGTCACTGTCACCACAGCTCAGGGGTGGCACTTTGGAAAAGTTATATGACCTCTCTGGGCTTTAATCACCTCTTCTAAAACTGGGTTGTTGCAGGCATTGGATGAGACTAGATGGTGATGAGTGCTTTCAAGTGATAAGGTTTCCACCTGAATAGGAAGGATTGTTCTGGAAGGGAAGCCTTCATTGCTGCAGGTGGTGGGGCAGCCGGGGCCAAGGGAGGTGTCACTGGCCAGGGGTTCCTCACATTGTCGCTCCAATGCCACCATCATAGGAAAGCCATAGCCTCTTCTCCTCAGAGATCAAACCCACCCCCAAGGCAGTGTCTCTTGAACCCCTTGAAGATTCTCATCCCCTGGCCCTTCTGCGGGCTGGCCACCCATGGAGGGGCCACCCCCATCTGGGGACCCCAGGCCTTACCATGCTGGGTCAGAGTGATGGTGAGCTGGGTACCCAGGGGCCGGTCTGGTCGGAATGAGAAGTAGTCTCTGTCAGCAATAACGAAAAACTCATACGGAATGACACATCTTCTGGGAACACAGCCGGGACAGGGGTGGTCTAACAAGGCCGTGTCGTTACTGAGATCACAGGACACTGGCTTTGGAGGGTCCCTGCCGGGAGACAATGTGGTTAGCCCACAGTGCCGGAGAGTCAGTCACTCAACAAATGTCACCAACCAGTCACCGTGTTCAAGGCTCTGTCCAGGGCCAGGGGGACACATGTGAAATGACTTAATAAGACATGTCATGCCTCAAATGGAGCAAACTTCACATAGACAAATAGAGCAGGTCAGGGAGATAAGGAAGTCAGAAGGGCAGGGGTGGGGGTGCGATTTCAAACAGAGGAGACAGGGAAAGCCTCGTGGAAAAGGTGACTTTGGGGCAGAAACTTGAAGGAAGTGAGGGAGGGAGCCACGCACATTCTGGGGAAAGGGGAGTTCAGATAAAGGGAAGAGCAGGTGTAAAAGCCCTGGGGCAGGCACAGGCTGGGAGTGTTGCATGACTAGGCAGTTACCCAGTGGGTGTGGAGTGCAGTCCGGGAGGGTGGGAGGCAGAGCAGACCAGTAGAGAACGGTGACAGGCAGCAAGGTTTAAAGAAGAATTTAAGGAATCTGGATGTCACGGTGAGTGGGGAAAATGTAGCTATGAGGAACGGAGTGACAGAGTGTGATGTATGTTTTAAAAGGCTTCCTCTAGGATGAGAGGACAGTGGATAGATCGGGTTTGGGGGAGGGTGGTCTTCTTGGAAACAGAGACCAGGTAGGAGGTTTCTAGAATATCCGAGTGAGAGGAAGTGGTGCACACCAGACTGGTGATGTTGGCCTTAGCCAGATCCACATTCTATTTAAAGATGGAGTCGACAGCATTTGCTGGTGGATTAGAGGCACGGGGCGGGCGGGGGAGGGGGGAGGAAAGGTGGCAAAGGAGATGAAGGAACACACCTCCCAGCTTTTGGCTTGGAGCCTCTCGGAGCCCCTGCTTAGCAATGCGGGATATGGGGGTGAGCCAGGTGCCCTGCTTGGGGCAGGGCAGGAATTTGGCGTAGAGCACTGGGGTGGGGGGGAAGACGCCTTTCCCTAAGGACCTGTGGGGAGACAGGTGCACCTGCGGGCCTGGCTTTGGGGGCAGTGGGGCTGGCGAGGGTGTGAGAGTCACCAGTGCTCAGCCTCAGACTAGGCTGGGTCTCTGCCCCTGGATCAGGATATACCAGTGGGGAGAGCCAAGGATGAACCCCCGGGCATCTCACCCTTTGAGTTGGAGACAGAAGAAGGGAGCCAACAGGGAGATAGAAAAGGTGAGCCAGGAGAGACACAGGAGAGGGGGGCGTGTGGTGGCTGGAAGCTGGGAGATGGAGGTGTTTCGGGGGGACACGGGGTCAGTCTATGCTAGGCGCTGCCTTCGGTCAAGGAGGGAGGACACGGAGATTTAGTAGCAGGGAGGGCCTTGGGTAGGAGCAGTCTGGGTGGCCTGATGGGGCCAGCAGAAGCCCAGGGGAGTGAGTTCAGAATAACCGGAAAGACCCGGGTGCTGTGGGTCTAGACAGCTCTTTGGAAGAAGGTGGTCTCAAAGGGAGGCAGAGGATGGGCCCTGATGGAGAAGATGGGGGTCAGGAGGCCCCTCCAGAACCTCAGCCCTTTGTTGGCAGGCGTAAGTGGGGGCCAGGATACATTTGCTCAGGGATCGAGAATGATCCCGGGAGAGGGCCTGTCAATGGCACATGAAGAGCGGACACTGGGGCGGCTATGGTATTCTTGAGCGGCAAGAGCGGTGGGAAGCCCGGGCGCAGCCTTAGACAGGTCTGGGGTAGGAACTTGCTGCAGGGAGCACCCAGGGAGGTGGCAGAGGGGGTGGGCGGGCAGTGTGAGCGCAGAGGGGGCTGGGGGCATGAGTCTCCACGAAGGAGGAAGTGGGCCACAGCCAAGTGGGGAGGGGGCGGGGCGTGAGGAGGGCGGAGACGGGAAGGTGGGGCTCCCAGGAGCGTGGGAGAGAGAGCTGGGAGGTGCTGCTCCTCCCCAGGGCCGGCCTCCATGGGATCTCCCTGCACCTGAGATGCTAGCCATTTAATTATGTCTATTACGGTGAGTTGGACTGTCCCCAGGCCCCAAGACAGTGTGAGGAATCTTCCCAAATGGCATATACTGCAGAGACCACGTGAAGGAGAAGGAGAAAACCCACACTCTGGAGGCAGCAGGGAATTGGGGAGATGTGGAGGCCCTTCCCCCACGCACCGGACACAGGGCACTGGTCCCCACTCGGCTGCTCAGCCACCCTGTGGCTGGAAGAGGGACCTCATCTCCGCAGCCTCAGCTTGCGTGTCTGTGAACTGGGGCATCATACCCTTTGCCCAGTCCTCACAGCGAGGACCATCTAACATCGGCTTTTGCAGAGTAAGTCCGTTCGATTAAAGTAAGATTATCGCCATCCCGTCATCACCAGCAATGTTAATGCGTAAGCCTCTTCCCCAAACCCCGATTTCAGACACCAGCACCTGGGCCTGGCAGGCTGCCTAATGGACCAGGAGCTCCTGGGCCGGGGCCAGGGCTGGGGCCTCCCCCTCCCTGCCCTCCGTGCGGCCCCCCACCCCTGGCACAGCCCCACACAGCTGCATCCCTCCCTGCACTCAGGCCCCTGGGCTCTGGTGTCACTCACTCGTTCAGCCTCCGGTAGAGAGTCAGGTGGATGAGCCCCTGGGCGTCCTGAGTGTTTGCCCACCTGCAGGTGATGAGGCTCTTGTAGTCATTGTAGCAGCTCAGGGTCTGCAGCGGGACAGTCTCTGCCCAGGGAGAGGCACAAAGGGGGTCACATCTCTCCCCTCCTGATGTCCCTTGTCCCCTGTCCTCTTAGTGCCTTGGGGGGCCCACAGCTGGGGAGAGTTTTCCCAGAGTGCTCCAGGGGCTCCCGGCCGCTAGGGAGCCAGGGGCCCAGAGCGGGCCAGAGGGGGCCAGAGGGGGCCAGAGTTGCTGTGGGTCCGTGGCTCTAGCTGTGGACGCCCCCATCCGGAGAGAAGCACCACATTCTACTGGAGGTGCAGCACATGCTGTGCCCTGCTCCTGGCACAGGGTCTCCCTCCCACCCCACGAGGGACACATGCATCAGGCCCAGGATCCCTTGGGACAGCCTGGGAGGAGGGGCACAAACCCACCCCTAAGAGCCAGCAGAGCCCCATGGGACCTCCCTGGCCAGGTCTCTTGGTCAGCTGCAGGGCCTCGTGGCTGGAAAAGGGAATGTGGTTCTCAGGGGTATGGGAGAAGTCATGTTCTCTGGGAGCCCTTGG